>JXCR01133885.1:66448-82189 GCA_002079205.1 Phalaenopsis hybrid cultivar | reverse complement strand
ACCACTTAAAAGTCAGAATTTACGAATATATTTTATTAATCAAAGCCATCAATACCTTATAAATATCAGCTATAACTTAAATCAAATTTCAGGTCATTTACTAAATGCTAGAAATGAAAATTTATAATCATCTTACAATACAATTGGAATAAGCATTTAGAAAAAAAAATAAAAAAATAAAATAAAGAAGAAAGAATCTATTAGTAACCATCTCATCTTAAAAAGATATTAAAAAGAAAATGGGCAGTTCAAATCGCACACCGCAAATTCAAACGTCCGATATTTAAATGGGAGGATAACATCATTTGCCTCCTATGAAATGCGCCGTCTTCCTTCCCGCTCGGCTCTGTTAGGGTTTTGCCCGATGGCGAACCCTAGCAACAGTTACGGCTTCGTTGATTCCTCTCCGACATATTCGCGCTCGATTCCATTCGTCTCCCCCGCTTCTTCTCCGGCTCCAAGACGAGGCTCGTCTCACGTCTTCCTGTCTCGCGAGTTTTCTTGGCTCGAGACTTCCAGGCTCTGCAGCTCCTCTGCGGCCCGTCTCGCGGGTACCGCTCACGAGTTCTCCAGCTCCGGCTCGCGGGTACAACTCGCGATTTATGCGGCTTCTCTGTGCTCGTCCCATCTCACAGTGACCTCTTTTTTTTAGCTTCGGCTATTTCGACGCGATTTTTTCCCTCTTTTATCAGAGCTGCTTTCTCCTCTGAACACTGCACCTACCTTTGAGGAGGCTTCAGACAAATCGTATGAAGCTGCCCTTACGGGTGTCCCGCCTCAGACACACCAAAATCATCATTTTTCTCTCCTTCGTTTGAGTGAGCAGAGGACATCAAGAAACCTGGTTGGAAGAACGAGAAGTCTGTCATCTTTTTTACAGAAGTTGAAGGTATTCAACTTGCTTCCTCCTGAAGTCTGAATTTGGTTGGAAAATTTTTATATGATCATGGCAAAATGAAGCTCATTCGCAAAGAATTTGAACTTATGCACCTTGTTGGAAAATGGAAAATTGGACTATTAGATGGGACACACATTCTTATTCAAATTAGTACTGAAGAAGATTACATGCGTTTATTTGCTAAAAGGATAACAAAAATTGATAACAGAACAATGAAGATTTTGAAATGGTCTGCGTATTTTGACTAACAAATGGAACTGCTAATCATTTTGATTTGGATTCGTCTCCCTGGTATGAAATTTCATTATTTTTCTAAAAAAATATTGTACTTTATTGCCTCAGCTTATGGAAAGTCACTCAAGACGGACATTCCTACTTTTACTCTTTCTCGTTTTTCTGAAGTCAGAGTACTTGTTGAAAAAGACATCACTTCACTCGCTTCTGATGAAATCTAGTTGGGCACACAACACCATGTATATTGGCAGAATGTAGACATTGAACATTTTTTTATCGTATTGTTTGAACTGTCGTATACTCGGACACTCAAGTTCTCAGTGTCACCATCTACACCCCCAACTCAGACCAGAAAAGCAAACTGCTCCGCTAGAGTCTGTGATTTCATCTCCTCCCGATCAACTTTAAGTTTTTGACACTATTGATCATCAGAATGATACTCCGGATGACGTCACTATCCCCGCAGGCAATATGACAATCATTCAGTCCTAAGTTGTAGCTCCCCCGCCTTTGGAACCTCCTATCGTGGGGGAGAGGGAGTTTCTTCAGACCACGTCTGCCCTAGAACCTATCACCGATAATATAGGCGGAAATACTTCTACTGTTTCACTACCGCCTCATCAGGTCCGGAAAGACGTTAATATTACTCAGGCTCATGAGAATCATGACGTGCAACGGCCTACACCTATCCGGTCACCTTTGGAATCTACTGATCAGATGAGTCAATCATCGGATGAGGAATAACAGATTTACACATCCAGGAGGAAGAAGAAGAATGAAGATCTACTTGAGCTCAGGAATTTGATGGATGATACTTTGGTTACTACGGGCAATGATACTCGCCTTAGCAATTTGTTAGCCGGCTCACTTCCGAAAACTAAAGGCAAGAGGACTAAAGTGGGGCGTCCCTAACACTTTTGTGTTTGTGGCTTTTTGGTTTTTTACCTTTATGTATCTTTGCTTTATCTGGGTTTTGTGTGTGTAATATTGTATGAGTTAGGCTTTCTTTTAGGCCATCTTATTCAACATTTCTGTATCTTTTTCGTATTAATATATTTGCCCTCGAGCTTTTTATATAAAAGAAAATGTAAGAGCCTAGTATGCAAATAGTAGTAAGAAAGGCATTCAAACTTATCACATAGCTTAATAGAATAGAGTATTCATCACAAACGAAACAACTTCAGAAAAGTAGAAAAAAAACAAAAAAACTAATAAATGAACTTGGGCGACTCCACATTGTTTGAGCAGTATTCAAGAGGATAACCTGCATGTTAAACTTCANCGGATCGGACACCGCACGCAACTTGCGTGCGGTGTCCGATCCGTATGGAATAATTTTTCTTAGATTACAGACATGCTCAGCGCGAAGCTTGAGCAATTTCTATGAAAACTAACATGAGTCTGAAATTACCTCCTTTACCCAATAATGATAAGTCTCTCTGATTTTTGTTTTTCTCCATGTTTTCAAGTCGAAGACATTCATACCATATGCCCACGCACATTCATCAGGGTCTAGATTATTGGCGATCAGAGGGTTTGAGAAGTTGAAATATGTTCTGAAACGCTTCGACATGACCCATTTATCTTCTCCTTTACAGGTTTCCACCGCGCCATTAACTTTCCCATAAAGATCAATGTCCCATAGTTCTGTCAAATCATGTTGAGCAACGATGTCGTCATCGAGAAACACGACCTTATTGAGACTTGGGAACATCTGTTTAAATGAAGAATAAAAAACATGGTCAACATATTATTAAAAGTGCAGCTCAGTCAGCATAGTGTATAAAATCTTCAAACTCAAGATTATATAATTAAGTTTAATTCATGAGAAAAAAATTACTTAAGCATCAAGTTTATCAAACTTGAAAATAATTTAATCATTCCTCAAACAAGGGGAAAATTAAGGTGCTTTAACGGCCTACAAAAGACCACTTAAAAGTCAGAATTTACGAATATATTTTATTAATCAAAGCCATCAATACCTTATAAATATCAGCTATAACTTAAATCAAATTTCAGGTCATTTACTAAATGCTAGAAATGAAAATTTATAATCATCTTACAATACAATTGGAATAAGCATTTAGAAAAAAAAATAAAAAAATAAAATAAAGAAGAAAGAATCTATTAGTAACCATCTCATCTTAAAAAGATATTAAAAAGAAAATGGGCAGTTCAAATCGCACACCGCAAATTCAAACGTCCGATATTTAAATGGGAGGATAACATCATTTGCCTCCTATGAAATGCGCCGTCTTCCTTCCCGCTCGGCTCTGTTAGGGTTTTGCCCGATGGCGAACCCTAGCAACAGTTACGGCTTCGTTGATTCCTCTCCGACATATTCGCGCTCGATTCCATTCGTCTCCCCCGCTTCTTCTCCGGCTCCAAGACGAGGCTCGTCTCACGTCTTCCTGTCTCGCGAGTTTTCTTGGCTCGAGACTTCCAGGCTCTGCAGCTCCTCTGCGGCCCGTCTCGCGGGTACCGCTCACGAGTTCTCCAGCTCCGGCTCGCGGGTACAACTCGCGATTTATGCGGCTTCTCTGTGCTCGTCCCATCTCACAGTGACCTCTTTTTTTTAGCTTCGGCTATTTCGACGCGATTTTTTCCCTCTTTTATCAGAGCTGCTTTCTCCTCTGAACACTGCACCTACCTTTGAGGAGGCTTCAGACAAATCGTATGAAGCTGCCCTTACGGGTGTCCCGCCTCAGACACACCAAAATCATCATTTTTCTCTCCTTCGTTTGAGTGAGCAGAGGACATCAAGAAACCTGGTTGGAAGAACGAGAAGTCTGTCATCTTTTTTACAGAAGTTGAAGGTATTCAACTTGCTTCCTCCTGAAGTCTGAATTTGGTTGGAAAATTTTTATATGATCATGGCAAAATGAAGCTCATTCGCAAAGAATTTGAACTTATGCACCTTGTTGGAAAATGGAAAATTGGACTATTAGATGGGACACACATTCTTATTCAAATTAGTACTGAAGAAGATTACATGCGTTTATTTGCTAAAAGGATAACAAAAATTGATAACAGAACAATGAAGATTTTGAAATGGTCTGCGTATTTTGACTAACAAATGGAACTGCTAATCATTTTGATTTGGATTCGTCTCCCTGGTATGAAATTTCATTATTTTTCTAAAAAAATATTGTACTTTATTGCCTCAGCTTATGGAAAGTCACTCAAGACGGACATTCCTACTTTTACTCTTTCTCGTTTTTCTGAAGTCAGAGTACTTGTTGAAAAAGACATCACTTCACTCGCTTCTGATGAAATCTAGTTGGGCACACAACACCATGTATATTGGCAGAATGTAGACATTGAACATTTTTTTATCGTATTGTTTGAACTGTCGTATACTCGGACACTCAAGTTCTCAGTGTCACCATCTACACCCCCAACTCAGACCAGAAAAGCAAACTGCTCCGCTAGAGTCTGTGATTTCATCTCCTCCCGATCAACTTTAAGTTTTTGACACTATTGATCATCAGAATGATACTCCGGATGACGTCACTATCCCCGCAGGCAATATGACAATCATTCAGTCCTAAGTTGTAGCTCCCCCGCCTTTGGAACCTCCTATCGTGGGGGAGAGGGAGTTTCTTCAGACCACGTCTGCCCTAGAACCTATCACCGATAATATAGGCGGAAATACTTCTACTGTTTCACTACCGCCTCATCAGGTCCGGAAAGACGTTAATATTACTCAGGCTCATGAGAATCATGACGTGCAACGGCCTACACCTATCCGGTCACCTTTGGAATCTACTGATCAGATGAGTCAATCATCGGATGAGGAATAACAGATTTACACATCCAGGAGGAAGAAGAAGAATGAAGATCTACTTGAGCTCAGGAATTTGATGGATGATACTTTGGTTACTACGGGCAATGATACTCGCCTTAGCAATTTGTTAGCCGGCTCACTTCCGAAAACTAAAGGCAAGAGGACTAAAGTGGGGCGTCCCTAACACTTTTGTGTTTGTGGCTTTTTGGTTTTTTACCTTTATGTATCTTTGCTTTATCTGGGTTTTGTGTGTGTAATATTGTATGAGTTAGGCTTTCTTTTAGGCCATCTTATTCAACATTTCTGTATCTTTTTCGTATTAATATATTTGCCCTCGAGCTTTTTATATAAAAGAAAATGTAAGAGCCTAGTATGCAAATAGTAGTAAGAAAGGCATTCAAACTTATCACATAGCTTAATAGAATAGAGTATTCATCACAAACGAAACAACTTCAGAAAAGTAGAAAAAAAACAAAAAAACTAATAAATGAACTTGGGCGACTCCACATTGTTTGAGCAGTATTCAAGAGGATAACCTGCATGTTAAACTTCAACTAATTTGACTCGTTGTTACAAAACCTTCGTCCAAATCATATCCTTAAGCTACTTATAAATGAAGGATTCAATTACAAAAGTTCAAATGTTCATGAACTTGGTAAGGAATGAAGCAATCTGAACTCACAATACAAAAGTTCTTAGAAGGCTAAATTGTTCAGCTGCGGCAATGCAGGCTGAGCACCAAAAAAATTGAAATAACTCCATGAACTTGGTCAACAATAAAAAAAATGGTTGGATGAAGTCATAAGATTTGAACGAACTAAGCAAGGTAACCTGCATTTAAAACTTTTTGACTCATTGTTACAAAACCCTTACTCCAAGTCTTACCCTCAACTTAAGTTGCTTCTGTTGTCATCTATAAAATATTTTACTATTAGCCTCAAATCAAACAATAAGAGTTCATAGAGGAAAGTGTCAAAATAATCCCCCAACTCTTTTTATATGTCCATTTTAGTCCCAGAGTCTATAAATATGTCAAGTTATTCCCCAAACTTTTTAATGGGGACTAAAATAGTCCACCCTAGGACCAATTGAGCTCATATTCAAAGAATCTGATGGCTAATTTGACACTTTTATAGACAATGAGACTAAAATGATCCAATGTAAATAGTTAGGGGGTATATTTTATCAGTCTAATCAAAGTTCATCTGTTTAATTCCGAGCTCAAACACAAGAATACTCTCTCTCTAGGCCTACTTTCTGCCTTCATTATCTCTAGCATAAACATACAACTGGTGAATGGTGATAATATTACCTCGGGAAGGTATATGCGGAGATGGTTGAGTAGAGAAACATATTTTGGACTCCTTGCTTGTAACTTCGAAGCAAAAACCCTCGGGTTATCATCTATATCCGTCCCTGTGACATGATTTCTATGATAATGATTTCTTACATGATGGTGATTTTCTATAGCTTCAAGCACAGGCACATTCTCTTTTGTCAGACAATTAAACTGGTGAACCCCCTTTACCTCAATGGTGGCTGGAGAAATAGAATGTAATGCAAACCATGAATGCATAGCTGGATAGGTCTTCTTGTCAGTGATAACATGAAAAACTATCTTATCAGCTTTCATGGAAGACCTTACTGCAGAGTTAACCACAACAGAGGCCGCAAGAATGTTGTCGGTTGCAACAACGAAATGGTAGAACGAATTATCGGAGAGAAGAGGCAAAAATTGAGGCGGCGGTAATTGTTTCCGTGCATGTGCGTTAGAAGAGTACTCATCAGATAATCTTAGGGAGAGACAATGAAGACCTTTCGGAACACCAATTGCTGCAAAATGTTTATTCAACTGTTCTGCTAGTCTGGCCTTCTTTACTTCTCTATTCATATATTCCATCTGCAAGCAAAAGTATTAAACATTGTAAATAGAAAGCCACTTTAAAATTAGTTAAATGAGATAAATATGTGCAGCATGTGCATGGCAATCTATACACAAACAAATTTTAACGAAATTGGAAAGCGTGAAATCACAGTGAACTTTTAAATTGCCTGATAGTACATAAATGTTTTTCACGATTCTACAGTCAACTTCTTAAAAAACAGAGCAGAGGTGGCTGGTGAATCAATAAACAAGAAGACTTATTTATGATCAAGTAAAATTAATTCCAGAAGATCCAATGTATAAAAAAGAGGAATATTCATCCTTTAAGCACACCTGGCGCATAATTATTTACTATAATCAAGGATGTTAACGTTTTAATTCTTCTGAAATGCTATAGAATGCTGAAAAATAACAACTTCCAAAGTTTAGAAGGATCAAAACAATAGATTTACTTCAATCATAATCATCACATCATCATCTGTAGCCTTATCCCAACTATTAGTGGCCAGCTTTATGATACCTAATTTTCTATTCGTTCAAGTCCATTGGAGAACGAAGTGTTAGACCTATTCTTTGCAAATCATTTCAACTTCTATCCAAGTCATCATAGATATGCCTATGTTTCATTCTAATTCTTCAACACAAATTTTATCATCCCACCTAATGGGTGCATTTTCAACTTCAGTTATGCATGTTCAAATCACCTAACATATTTTTAATCACCTTCTCTTTAATAAATATAGATATAACTATTCCTAAAATAAATTGCTTAATTTATCACAATATATCAATCATAACATTCTCACCTTCACCACATACAACTTACATATCAACGACATTTTTTATTTCTCGGAACGCAGAATTGATATAACATAGCCAACTTATTTGCAATGATATAACTCTTTAGAAAAAACATCTTTTGGGAGCACAATGAATAGAAACAGAGAAAAGCGGTAGCAAGCATATATCCACCACAACTTCAAATGAACAACAGAAAATCTACCATTGGATATAGCAAATAAATAAAGGGGCAATTCTTATGTATTTACATATATATAACCTAAACTCACATTTACATGCATAGCACTCAAATCTTAAATATTGCAACAAAAATATCACTATCACCTATTTTTAAAAGCGAAATACAACTTTTCATGCCTATGTTTATCACACCAAATCGTTATACATGTAAATATGAAAGTTTAGGTGTTAGATAGTAAATACATAGAAATTGTGTGGTATGTATGTAAATTTCCTATGAATAAATTGCAACACTGAAATAAAACACAAAAAAAAGAGATAAAAATGTTAAGCCAATTACCGTGCCCTTCACCATGACCACAAATGTATTTGCATCATAGTTGTTGTGCTTCATTTCAGAAAGAAACTCGTCAAATGATTCGGGAAATCTTAGGCCAGGTGGGATTTCCACGGAATTTACTTGATCAAGCAGTGTATATAGATCTCTTTGAAGCCTCTGCACAATTTAAAAAAAAAATATCACTGTGCATGAGCTTAAATTTCTTGACAATTGAATAGAGTCTGAAGTAGCAATGAACAAAATCTTTGGTCATGCCCACCCCAATATTGAATGGAATTCAATCAATCAAAATAAAAGTTCATTGAGTACCACTGAATCATCAGCACCCCTACCAAGAAAGCTTGGACCCAGCCGTCTTCCTAAACAATCTGGATTAAGAAACAAATAAAAATAATTAGGCGAAACACTAAAGCAGCATTAATAAATCATATTTAAGCAAAAATTTTGGCAACAAGCATATTATTTTGCCAATTAAACAATCACAATATCAATTGTTCACATGAAATTTAAAATCTCAATACTCATGTTCATAATACCCATGCATGATAAGGAGGCATGGAAAAAACATCAGAGAAACAAATTTAAAAAAAAAATCGTAAGAATCAGTTGAAAAATAAATTTTCCATAAGGATTATTTTGATTTTGGTTAACTTATTTTGTTGAGTTTGCAACATAGTATCAGAGCTTGAAAAGCGATCATTGTTCAAAGTCACAATTTCTAAGGAGCGCCATCTACAAATTCAAGGATCAGGGAATCCGAAAAGGAGTTGGATCTCCTCTTGGTTCTCAACTATATAACCAATGAGGCATGGACACAACCTTTGTAGAGCAACATTGCACCGTTGAAGCAAAGATAACATTGCAAACTCTTAGCTTTTCTTAAAACCAAAATATTTGATGAGTTCATATTCTTGATCTAAGTTCTCGATATGATAACAATAAAAATTATTGAGTTTTAATTCATGTTCAGAATAAAAATTTCCATGCGTGACAGCTATATTTGATTGGGCTACACCGCCAAATTTGATTCATTATAAAAAAGTATTTTAACTCTTAAATAGAAAAAGCCACTTCCATATCTATTGAAGAAGACTAAAGTTCTATAAATATAAATATACAGAAGGGCGATAAAAATCAAGATAAAATTTGAGTGACTATAACAAAAAAGAAACCCTAATCAGATGTTAAAGTACAAGTTTAATAAGACTTACTATAGATGAGGGAAGCATGATCACATAAAATAAGGTTGTAGAGTGAAAACCTAAGCAGTCAAGGTTGCATCAAATAAAGATCCTAAGATGAAATGATGATGGCAGATAGGCTATTTCATCTCATATGTCTATCATTAACTAGATCTTCTCATGTTCATATTGCATGAAAATGTATCATTGGTTGTAAATGTTCTATAATCATCATGGATCATAAACAATATTTTATTTTTTTGCATTCTTAGTTTGGATCCGATTTGATTGCTATTATTGATGATTCTCTTTATCTGTTTAAAAGTGCAGAAAACTTACCTTTTCCTTCATCTACAAACTTATCTTCTTCAATTAATAATATTTGTTATGCTCTTGGCATAACAAAAAATTTGATTAAATTTCTCATATAGCCAATAAGAAATATTTTGCAGTGTTGGGAGTTATATTAGGAAATAATTTATTCCTATTAGAAGTTATGAGGAAAAAATTAATTTCCTTATATAACTTTTTTTTCCTATTTTAGATTTATTTTCTAAGATTGGATTTATTTCCTTTCCTATTTTAGTCTTTCATATTTTATATTATTTTCTATATCTCCAAATAATTAATATAAATTGATTAATTGAAGATATTAAATATTATATTTTTTCATTCCTGTTATTTCTTTCTTATTGTCTTTCCTATTTTAGAAGTCATGTTAGAGTTATTTATACCTCTTTCATATCAATAAAATAATTCCGCATAATTTTGAATTTTAACATGGTATCAAAGTCTAATTTTGTACCCTAGCCACTGGACCTCCTCCCAAAATCACCAGAATCCCTTCCTGCTATCCTTCGTGCGAGAATGGAGGGGCACTTGTCTTGGTATTTGAAACAACAATTTTTTCTTCTTCTCTCCCAGTAGGCTTGGCCTATCGGTTGACCCTTCCCGATCCAGAAGGTTAGACTCTGTCGGCCTCCAGAAAGCAAGCGGCAGTTTCCAAGCAGATTTTCTTCCTGTTGTTTTTCCTTCAGTAGAGATTGTTCCGTGGAGAATTTTCTGTTGTTAACCGCCCAACAATTTTTTTCCCATAAAGAACTATTGCATATCTGAAATGTAGATATATAGCCGCTAATTCCCCTAGCTGCCGCCGTTTGTCACTCTAACTGCTATCGGTTCTCCACTTCCCTACCAGTTTTATAAAGGTTGTTACCACTGATCCTTTCGGTAGGAAGTTCTAGCCGCCAAACCTCCCTCTACTGAAGAGTCAATCCCTGGATTCTAGTCTCAACCTTCTTGTCGCAAGACTAGAGTGCATCTAGGTGAAGACGCCCTTGAGATACTCGTCGAGGGTATATCAAGTGGGCAACCAATCGTGAATTACTGCTGCGCTCTCACCAGCGACTTCTCCCGACAAGATTTCTGTTAGATCTTTATTGCCCAACACCCCCTCTCACCGGCGACCCTTCTCTAATGAGTTGTGTGTTGACTGCTTCTTTGTTGTCCCTTCTAGCCGCAATACTTTCCCGCTATTCTTCCCCGCAAGAAATTCTCGTTGTTCTTACCCTGAGGACTTTCCCGTAGAAAACATAACAATTTTTTTTTGTTGCTCTTTTCAGTCACAGGAGACAACGCATTTTTTTCCCTAAAATGTAGCACTGCTTCTTGCCCTTTCCTATTGTTCTACCACAAAAATCCAGCATAGGTTCCTGCAGCCTAAGCTGTCGTTGGCCCTTTCTCATACAGCTTTCTCTGTCCGCAGAATTTCTTAGGTGTGATTTGCTTTTTCTCTCTCTTGTGGAAATCCCAATCGAAGAGCCAACATCGATATTTGGAGAGCGGAACTTTCCCTCTCCAGTGGAACTCCCAACCGATCAGAAGTTATTTTTATAAAAATGTCATCACAACAAAAGTAGACAAGGAGAGGAGCCATTTTTGCCATTTTTCCCTCGACGGATTTCAACTGCTATTCATTCCTGCAGAAAGTTGCGGCTGTAACCGTCTCCATGTCGTTTTTCGTCATTTCACATGCGTGGAATTTGGAAGCGAAGGGAAGCTTGCTACATAGGAGTTCATCTTTGGTTTGCTTGCAAAGCGATTTGAAAAAGACTATTACAGAGGTGAGATTGAATGTATCCTTAAATGAAATCCCAGCAGCCGACCTACATGCTCTTCCCTGTCGGTTTCTTCCCTGTTGTCAAAAAACTCCATGCAGATCCTTCTCTCTTTTTCCTTTGCCACCAGAACTCTGTGTAGTCAGAAGAATCCTGTTGCATGCGCCCTTCAGTTCAGAGCCTCTTCCTCAGAAGTTTTTTCCCAGCAGCAGACGCTCCTCCGGAACTTTTTACTATATCAAGCCCTCCTCCATAGCTTTTCCTGCAGTAGTCCTTCACCGAAATTCTTCTTGTAGGTTCTTCTTCGGAGTCTTTCCTGTATCAAGCCCTCCTCCGGAGTTTTTCCTGCAGCAAGCCCTCCACCAGAATTCTTTCTACAGAAGGCCCTCCTCCGAAGCCTTTTTCCTGCATCAGGCCCTCCTCCAGAACATTTACGTGCATCGGGCCCTCCTCCAGAATCTTTCCTGCAGCAAACCCTCCTCCAGAGCTTATCGTGCAACAAGCTTTCATCCGGAGTTTTTTTATGTATCAGGCCTCCTCCGAAGCTTTTCTGATCAACCTTCAGAGCTTTTTCTTTTTTTTTTGCTGACCATACCTTGCAGTTTTTTCTAGTTGGTTGTCAACTTCCTTGCAAACTTCTCTGCATCATTATCTGTAGGAGCCTTATGCCTACTTACAGACATTGTAGAAACTACAGTCAACTAAAACTTAGTTTTTCCTGCAGGCTATCTACTTCCATGTAAAATCCCTTGCAGTATAACCTATAGAAGCATTCGGCCTAACTACAGACACTGCGGGAGCTGCAGCAAAAAACACTGTAATACGGAATGAAGACTTCAAGCCCAACTTTACAGAATCTTCCTCGCCCACTGTTTGATGTTTTCAAATCCAAGTTGAACATGATTTCCAACCATGTTTCAATTTAAGGGAAAGTGTTAGTATTAGAAAATAATTTATTTTTATTAGAAGTTATGAATATTAAATTTGTTTCCTGATATAAATTTATTTTCTTTCTTATTTTAGATTTGTTTTCTGAGATTAGATTTATTTCTTTTCCTATTTTAAGCTTTCCTATTTTATGTTGTTTCTTTTTTCTCCAAATAATTAATATGAATTGATTAATTTGAGATATTAGATGCTATATGTTTTCTTTCCCATTAGTTCTTTTATTGTAAGGGTTATTTATACCCTGTTCGTATCAAAAAAAATAATTATGCATTTTCTCACTTTCAACATGTAGTATTTGAGCATGATAAGGTGATGATCTTTGTTAATACTAATGTTTTCGATAAGCTTATCATTGAAGTGAGACGTGAATAAGCTTTATCCTATGTGTACTAGGAATCGTGATGTAATAGAATCCTTAAGTACTACATTGTTGCTCTATGACAAGATAGCTCTATGACATGATAAAATATCACAATTAAGCTACGTAAGGTTCGGAGTTGACAAGAATTCTTTCCTGGCCTTCCTCGAATAAAAATGAATCTGGAAGTTGTTTGCGTTGAATGCTACTATGACAAGATGCATAAACATCTTTTAAGAAACCGACAATAACTTTATTTGGCAATTTTAATTAGTTTACATTTATATTTCCCATAAAAAGTTATTATAATATAAATTTTCTTATTTTAGAATTGAAGGCGGTGAATAGTATGTCCAAGATGTTCTTATGGAGGCAATTACATAAATAACACCTCAAACTTGCTATTTACAAATCAACCAACCTCTTTCATTTATTTTTCAAATTCCCACTCAAATATCAAAATTCATGGTAAAACTCCAACCCATACTTTTCATTTTTATCAAATTCTCAATAGTTTCATCATGGCACGTGAAATACACCAATTCGGTAGTTCAAGAAAATCATAAGAGAACTTTATTTGTAAATATGAATGTTTCGGGTGGTTTGTATGTAATTATCCAATTCTTATATTATTAGTAAGATCAGAATTCAAAGGCATATGGCAGCCTTGGTACTCTAGAACAGACCAAGAAGTGGATGCAAGAAATATAAAATAAAAATTATTAGAAATTGTTCATAACGTGGTTCATCCTAAGAGTATTAAACATACTTTTAAGTTGAGTTGTTTAAATAAATAATAGAACTCCTCTTAGAAGTATTATTAATGATTTCAACTTATGATAAGTAATCTAGGTAAATACATAATATTTATCATCTCTTGCTTCGTGCGAACTCATGATAGCTTCTCCCATAAATGTAGAAAAGTATGCCCGGTCTATGTTTCTTGGCTATGAAAAGTGAAAAAAATATTAATTTCCTACTATAACGAATGTCTGCATCTTTAGATATATTGTCTTTGATGCAAGCACTTCATGGAGGACTACTGATAGATACTCTCATATGGTTATAGTTCCATTTCTGAACAAACGGAAATTCAAGATGACTTTGATCAGCCTTCTTCTCCTAATGTTTCACAAAGCTATTCCACATCCCCTTCTTCCTTCTTAGAAAAGTAAATTGATATTCATGTTTTAAATTTAAAAGAAGAAAACGTTGTTGAAGATGAAAGTATTTGGCAAGATGCAAAGAAAAAAAGAGAAATTTCGAGCCTAAATTTATTTTCTCAGAATTGTTCAAGATAAGCTTTACAGTCATCACATTAATTTGCTTCTAAATACACGCAATACATGTCTAATCAACTAAAACTAGTAATGCACCAAAACAAATCTAAAGTTCAAAAATCAAATTAAACAAATTTGGATCAGAACACCCTGATCCAATTTTTTTTCATAAAGAGAAAAATATGATCTTAGCTCCAATTCCAAATGGTGTTTCTCTTGTTTCAGGCAAAAGAAGTAATGGGGTGCAACTTCAAATTTCTTTCAAGACCATATTACACATCCTATTACAAAATGTTTGATGATGGACCCCTTCAACATAATGAAGCAACCTTGTGATCTTCACAGATTCAAAATCAAAGGATAGTCTCAAAATTAATGCCTCCCTATCTTTCTAAAATATTATTTTACAAATTTTTATAAACTAAAATAAAATTATTTTACATTATGTTACAATAGTGTTGGAATTATAGCTTTTTTTATATGACAAGCTAGATCATCTCTCAGAGGTTGTAAGACCATTATATACTTTTCCACAGAAATTTGAAAAGGATATTCTGTGATTATGCTCCAAAGCTTCTCACTCATGAGTATTCACAAGCCATTGAAAAATTATTAATCTGCCTTGAATTCTGTGGACTGTTTCCTGATATGTTTGCTGCTTAAATTTTGCCCCTCGTTTTCGATGAAATAGGAGTTTCCTGCAGTATGTATCTTTTAAAATTTCTCAGCCGAAGTCCTCTATGTAGAACTTTTAAGNAAAGAAGTAATGGGGTGCAACTTCAAATTTCTTTCAAGACCATATTACACATACTATCACAAAATGTTTGATGATGGACCCCTTCAACACAATGAGAAGCAACCTTGTGATCTTCACAGATTCAACATCAAAGGATAGTTTCAAAATTAATGCCTCCTTATCTTTCTAAAATATTATTTTACAACTTTTTATAAACTAAAATAAAATTATTTTACTTTATGTTACAATAGTGTTGAAATTATAGCTTTTTTTATATGACAAGCTAGATCATCTCTAAGAGGTTGTAAGACCATTATATACTTGNTCAGAGGTTGTAAGACCATTATATACTTTTCCACAGAAATTTGAAAAGGATATTCTGTGATTATGCTCCAAAGCTTCTCACTCATGAGTATTCACAAGCCATTGAAAAATTATTAATCTGCCTTGAATTCTGTGGACTGTTTCCTGATATGTTTGCTGCTTAAATTTTGCCCCTCGTTTTCCATGAAATAGGAGTTTCCTGCGGTATGTATTTTTTAAAATTTCTCAGCCGAAGTCCTATATGTAGAACTTTTAAANTGAAAAATTATTAATCTGCCTTGAATTCTGTGGACTGTTTCCTGATATGTTTGCTGCTTAAATTTTGCCCCTTGTTTTCCATGAAATAGGAGTTTCCTGCAGTATGTATTTTTTAAAATTTCTCAGCCGAAGTCCTCTATGTAGAACTTTTAAGCTTNATTTTTTATATTTGAAGATGCACATACATTTCACTCAATTCCTATGTATTTACATCTCCAACACCTAAACTTAAATTTTTACATCTATACCACCTTAACTAAGCATGAAAAGGTGTATTTAACTTTTTAAAAGTTAAAATAGTGGTATTATTTACATCTCCAACACCTAAACTTCAATTTTTACATCTATACCACCTTAACTAAGCATGAAAAGGTGTATTTAACTTTTTAAAAGTTAAAATAGTGGTATTTTTTA
>JXCR01133885.1:52998-65962 GCA_002079205.1 Phalaenopsis hybrid cultivar | reverse complement strand
ATATATATATATATATATATATACTGGCAAGAGAATTTACAATGAAAATTATACTATCTTCAAAAATAGTATTATATTGAAGCATCTCATCTTGAATATCTTTTATAAGTAACTCCACAATCACTATAAAATAAGTACATGCTGCCATCCTGGATGCAACCTTGTGTGATAATAAATTCTCAAAGAACTCCACAATTGCTAAGAATATTATTATTTCATCATACATTTTTTTCATTATCTTCTTGATGCTCAAATATATAGATAGTTTTGATGAGATTATGGTAGTCGCAGACTAGTTAATACTAAATTAGTCAATTGACTACCAAAATTTAATCCAAAGTTGTCCCTTAAATAATCCAAAGGAGAGACTATTCTGAATTATATTTGAAGAGTCAAAAAAACATATTGAACATATTTTAAGTGGTTCACAAGGAGATGATTTGTTAGCTTACATAGAAAATCAACAAATCCAAATACTCTCAACTCCAATAATAAGAAGATAAAACAGTAAAAATGGGAAGACAACAGCTAGCCTTTACCCACTAAGAGGGCTCGGCTACATGAAACATTTTTCTTTTATTGTGCCCTATTGAGGGTCATATTTTCAATTAATTCTCATAAATTAAGAGCATTTTTTAAACAAAATACCCAAGTCTTTTTAGGTCTACCTCTACCTTTTTTTTAGCAGAAGTCAAACTTAAAACATCTACTCTCCTAATAGGTTCATTAGATGGTTGACATTTAAAATGACCAACTAGTGGTGCAAATGAGCCGAGCCGGAGCTCACAAGCTGAGCTTATCCCCGGCTCAGTTCGTTGGCTCGCGAGCATGCTCGATTAGCTACCATTAGCCATTTCGATGCATTTTCCGGTAAGCTTCCACTATCTCCTCCTCCTCCTCCTCCGACCACCAATACCTTCTCAGTCAAGGTCCCATAAAAATTGAGTTCATGTTAGAGCTCGGAGCCAGCTGTTACCAATATGAGTCGAACTCGAAGCTCTCCATTCTAGCCCAAGCTCACAGATTGCTAGACAAGCTAAGCTCGAGCTTGGCATGGTTCTAGCTCGACTCGACTCGTTTGCACCCCTAGACCCAACCATCTAAGGCGACTTTCTCTAATATTGTATGCCACTAAAGCTACTCTAACCCTTTCACGGATATATTCATTTCACATTTTATCTCTTAATGTAAAACAACCTATTCACCTGAGCATTCTCATCTCAACAACACTTTAATAATTTTATGCTTCTCTTTTATAGGCCAACATTACGTGTCATAAAGCATTGCAAGTCTCACAGTCATCTTATAAAATTTTTCTTTTAAGTCTAAAAGATACTTTTCAATCAGACAATAGACCAGATGCACTCTTCCACTTCAACCATTTAACATGAATTCTATTAATAACATCCTCATCTATATCACCATCACTTTGAACAATAGACATGAGATATCTAAAATGTTTACTCCTTTTAATGACTCACCCATTGTTATAAACCCACCACTAGATCAACTATACAAAAATTACATTCCATGTATTAAATTTTAGATCTACTTAAAAAAAAGCTTTTAAACTCTAAAATTGACCTCCATAATTCACATTTTCCTAAACTCCCTTTCTAGTTTTATCTACAAGAAGGATATCATCAATGAAAATCATACATCAAGGTACATCCTCCTATAAATGTCCAATAAAAACATCCATAACTAAAGCAAAAGGATACGTGTTTAAAGCCGATCCCTAATGTAATCCAACTGAAATAGAAAAATACTTGGTCAATCCTCCTTGTATTCAAACACAAGTAACAACTCTAGTATACATATCTTTAATGACTTAAATATATGAAATATCAACACATATCTATTCTAGAACTCTCCGAAGTACTTCTCTTGGAACTTTATCATAAGTTTTCTTTTTTTCTAAATCAATAAAAATATAAGTAGATCCTCCTTATTCTATCTATACTTGTCCAACAAATCTTTCAATAAATGTATAGTTTTCATAGTAGACTTGCTCGACATAAATCCAAACTGATTTTAAGAAAGAAAAGGAGAAGAGAGTATTTACAACAAGAACAAGCCTTTATTCTACTAAATGGGGTTGGCCATATGAATCCTTTTTTTTCCATTGCGTCTATTTAGTGTCATATTTTCATTTAATTCTAATAAATGGGAAGAGGGTACTTAAGTAAAAAAAATATTTATTTCTTAAAAGGAAAAAAGAACAACAACTCACAATTACCAACATACTTTCATCATTTGATTTTTTTTTATACTTTTATTTCAAAAACATATTTGTTTAACGCATTTTAACATGTTTTTATTTTTCTTTAAAACAAATTAGCTTCTCATTAAAAACATTCAAAACATCTAAAGTTATTTTAAGTGTTTTTAAAAACAATTAAATATGTTATGTCAAACCAAATATGTTTTATTTTAAATCAAAACATAAACAAAACAAAGCAAAATTAAAAAAAAACAAAACAAAAATAAAAAATCAAAAGTGCAATCATTTCTGTTTCAAATTTATTTTATTTTATTTATGTTTTGATTTGAAACAATATATATTTGACTATTTGATGAAAGTATGGTTGTTTTGAAAAACACACACATCTTAAAAGTTTTTTTTAAGTGTTTTCAAAATTATATTAAACTTTTTTAGAAATAAAAAATAAAAATATGTGAGAAACACACAAAACAGATGTGTTTTTAAAATAAAAAATAAAAAAAGAACCCAAACAAGCCCTTAGATTACAGACAAGTTCAGCGCAAAACATGAGCAATTTCTATGAAAACTGAGTTAGAAATTACCTCCTTTACCCAATAATGATACGTCTCTCTGATTTTTGTTTTTCTCCATGTTTTCAAGTCGAAGACATTCATACCATATGCCCACGCACATTCATCAGAGTCTAGATTATTGGCAATCAGAGGGTTTGAGAAGTTGAAATATGTTCTGAAACGCTTTGACATGACCCATTTATCTTCTCCTTTACAGGTTTCCACAGCGCCATTTACTTTCCCATAAAGATCAATATCCCATAGCTCTGTCAAATCATGTTGAGCAACAACATCGTCATCAAGAAACACGACCTTATTGAGACTTGGGAACATCTGTTTAAATTAAGAATAAAAACATGGTCAACATATTATTAAAAGTGAAGTTCAGTCAGCATTGTGTATAAAATCTTCAAACTCAAGATCATATAATTAGTTTAATCCATGAGAAAAAAATTACTTATGCATCAGGTTTATCAATCTTCAAAATAATTTAATCATTCCTTAAACAAGGAGAAAAATATGGATGCTTTAATGGCCTACAACAGACCACTTAAAAGTCGGAATTTACGAATATATTTTATTAATCAAACCCATCAATGCCTTATAAATATCAGCAATAACTTACATCAAATTTTAGGTCATTTACTAAATTCTAGAAATGAAAATGTATAATCATCTTCCAATTTGACATTTTTATAGATAATGGGACTAAAATGATCCAATGTAAATAGTTAGGGGGATATTTTGTCAGTTTACTCAAAGTTCATGTGTTTAATTCCGAGCTCAAACACAAGGACACTCTCTCTCTAGGCCTACTTTCTGCCTTCATTATCTCTAGCATAAACATTGAATGGTGATAATATTACCTCGGGAAGGTATATGCGGAGATGGTTGAGTAGAGAAACATATTTTGGACTCCTTGCTTGTAACTTCGAAGCAAAAACCCTCGGGTTATCATCTATATCCGTCCCTGTGACATGATTTCTATGATAATGATTTCTTACATGATGGTGATTTTCTATAGCTTCAAGCACAGGCACATTCTCTTTTGTCAGACAATTAAACTGGTGAACCCCCTTTACCTCAATGGTGGCTGGAGAAATAGAATGTAATGCAAACCATGAATGCATAGCTGGATAGGTCTTCTTGTCAGTGATAACATGAAAAACTATCTTATCAGCTTTCATGGAAGTCCTTACTGCAGAGTTAACCACAACAGAGGCCGCAAGAATGTTGTCGGTTGCAACAACGAAATGGTAGAACGAATTATCGGAGAGAAGAGGCAAAAATTGAGGCGGCGGTAATTGCTTCCGTGCATGTGCGTTAGAAGAGTACTCATCAGATAATCTTAGGGAGAGACAATGAAGACCTTTCGGAACACCAATTGCTGCAAAATGTTTATTCAACTGTTCTGCTAGTCTGGCTTTCTTTACTTCTCTATTCATATATTCCATCTGCATAGCAAAAGTATTAAACATTGTAAATAGAAAGCCACTTTAAAATCAGTTAAATGAGATAAATATGTGCAGCATGTGCATGGCAATCTATACACAAACAACTTTTAACGGAATTGGAAAGTGTGAAATCACAGTGAACTTTTAGATTGCCTGATAGTACATCAATGATTTTCACGATTCTACAGTCAACTTCTAAAAAAACAGAGCAGAGGTGGCAGGTGAATCAATAAACAAGAAGACATATTTATGATCAAGTAAAATTAATTCCAGAAGATCCAATGTCTAAAAAAGAGGAATATTCATCCTTTAAGCACACCTGGCTCATAATTATTTAATATAATCAAGGATGTTAACGTTTTAATTCTTCTGAAATGCTATAGAATGCTCAAAAATAACAACTACCAAAGTTTAGAAGGATCAAAACAATAGATTTACTTCAATCATAATCATCACATCATCATCTGTAGCCTTATCCCAACTACTAGTGGCCAGCTTTATGATACCTACTTTTCTATTCGTTCAAGTCCATTGGAGAACGAAGTGTTAGACCTATTCTTTGCAAATCATTTTAACTTCTATCCAAGTCATCATAGATATACCTATGTTTCATTCTAATACTTCAACAAAAATTTTATCACCCCACCTAATGGGTGTATTTTCAACTTCTGTTATGCAGGTTCAAATCACCTAACATATTTTTAATCACCTTCTCTTTAATAAATATAGATCTAACTATTCCTAAAATAAATTGCTTAATTTATCACAGTATATCAATCATAACATTCTCACCTTCACCACATACAACTTACATATCAACAAAATTTTTTATTTCTCGGAACGCAGAATTGATATAACATAGCCAACTTATTTGCAATTATATAAGTCTTTAGAAAAAACATCTTTTGGAAGCACAATGAATAGAAACAGAGAAAAGCCGTAGCAAGCATATATCCACCGCAACTTCAAATGAACAACATAAAATCTACCATTGGATATAGCAAATAAATAAAGGGGCAATTCTTATGTATTTACATATATAAAACCTAAACTCACATTTACATGCATAGCACTCAAATCTTAAATATTACAATAAAAATATCACTATCACCTATTTTTTAAAAGTGAAAGACAACTTTTCATGTCTATGTTTATCACACCAAATCATTATACATGTAAATATGAAAGTTTAGGTGTTAGATAGTAAATACATAGAAATTGTGTGGTATGTATGTAAATTTCCTATGAATAAATTGCAACACTGAAATAAAACACAAAAAAAAGAGATAAAAATGTTAAGCCAATTACCGTGCCCTTCACCATGACCACAAATGTATTTGCATCATAGTTGTTGTGCTTCATTTCAGAAAGAAACTCGTCAAATGAGTCGGGAAATCTAAGGCCAGGTGGGATTTCCACGGAATTTGCTTGATCAAGCAGTGTATATAGATCTCTCTGAAGCCTCTGCAAAATTTTTAAAAAAAAATATCACTGTGCATGAGCTTAAATTTCTTGACAATTAAATAGAGTCTGAAGTAGCAATGAACAAAATCTTTGGTCATGCCCACCCCAATATTGAATGGAATTCAATCAATCAAAATAAAAGTTCATTGAGTACCACTGAATCATCAGCACCCCTACCAAGAAAGCTTGGACCCAGCCGTCTTCCTAAACAATCTGGATTAAGAAACAAATAAAAATAATTAGGCGAAACACTAAAGCAGCATTAATAAATCATATTTAAGCAAAAATTTTGGCAACAAGCATATTATTTTGCCAATTAAACAATCACAATATCAATTGTTCACATGAAATTTAAAATCTCAATACTCATGTTCATAATACCCATGCATGATAAGGAGGCATGGAAAAAACATCAGAGAAACAAATTTAAAAAAAAAATCGTAAGAATCAGTTGAAAAATAAATTTTCCATAAGGATTATTTTGATTTTGGTTAACTTATTTTGTTGAGTTTGCAACATAGTATCGGAGCTTGAAAAGCGATCATTGTTAAAAGTCATAATTTATAAGGAGCGCCATCTACAAATTCAAGGATCAGGGAATCCGAAAAGGAGTTGGATCTCCTCTTGGTTCTCAACTATATAACCAATGAGGCATGGACACAACCTTTGTAGAGCAACATTGCACCGTTGAAGCAAAGATAACATTGCAAACTCTTAGTTTTTCTTAAAACCAAAATATTTGATGAGTTCATATTCTTGATCTAAGTTCTCGATATGGTAACAATAAATATTATAGAGTTTTAATTCATGTTCAGAATAAAAATTTCCATGCTTGACAGCTATATTTGATTGGGCTACACCACCAAATTTGATTCATTATAAAAAAGTCTTNGAGTTCATATTCTTGATCTAAGTTCTCGATATGGTAACAATAAATATTATAGAGTTTTAATTCATGTTTAGAATAAAAATTTCCATGCGTGACAGCTATAATTGATTGAGCTACACCACCAAATTTGATTCATTATAAAAAATTCTTTTAACTCTTAAATAGAAAAAGCCACTTCCATATCTATTGAAGAAGACTAAAGTTCTATAAATATAAATATATAAAAATCAAGATAAAATTTGAGTGACTATAACAAAAATGAAACCCTAATCAGATGTTAAAGTACAAGTTTAATAAAACTTACTATAGATGAGGGAAGCATGATCACATAAAATAAGGTTGTAGAGTGAAAACCTAAGCAGTCAAGGTTGCATCAAATAAAGATCCTAAGATGAAATGATGATGGCAGATAGGCTATTTCATCTCATATGTCTATTATTAACTAGATTTTCTCATGTTCATATTGCATGTGAATGTATCATTGGTTGTAAATGTTCTATAATCATCATGGATCATAAACAATATTTTATTTTTTTGCATTCTTAGTTTGGATCCGATTTGATTGCTATTATTGATGATTCTCTTTATCTGTTTAAAAGTGCAGAAAACTTACCTTTTCCTTCATCTACAAGCTTATCTTGTTCAATTAATAATATTTGTTATGCTCTTGGCATAACAAAAAATTTGATTAAATTTCTCAGATAGCCAATAAGAAATATTTTGTAGTGTTGGAAGTTATATTAGGAAATAATTTATTCCTATTAGAAGTTATGAGGACAAAATTTATTTCCTAATATAACTTTTTTTCCTATTTTAGATTTATTTTCTAAGATTAGATTTATTTCCTTTCTTATTTTAGTCTTTCATATTTTATATTATTTTTTAANTTATATTAGGAAATAATTTATTCCTATTAGAAGTTATGAGGACAAAATTTATTTCCTAATATAACTTTTTTTTCCTATTTTAGATTTATTTTCTAAGATTAGATTTATTTCCTTTCTTATTTTAGCCTTTCATATTTTATATTATTTTCTATATCTCCAAATAATTAATATAAATTGATTAATTGAAGATATTAAGTATTATATCTTTTCTTTCCTGTTATTTCTTTCTTATTGTCTTTCCTATTCTAGAAGTCATGTAAGAGTTATTTATACCTCTTTCATATCAATAAAATAATTCCGCATAATTTTGAATTTTAACATGGTATCAAAGTCTAATTTTGTAACATAGCCACTGGTCNTATCTCCAAATAATTAATATAAATTGATTAATTGAAGATATTAAGTATTATATCTTTTCTTTCCTGTTATTTTTTTCTTATTGTCTTTCCTATTCTATAAGTCATGTAAGAGTTATTTATACATCTTTCATATCAATAAAATAATTCTGCATAATTTTGAATTTTAACATGGTATCAAAGTCTAATTTTGTAACCAAGCCACTGGTTCTCCCAAAACCACCAGAATCCCTTCCTGCCATCCTCCGTGCGAGAATGGAGGGGCACTTGTCTTGGTATTTGAAACAATAATTTTTTCTTCTTCTCTCCCAGTAGGCTTGGCCTATTGGCTGACCCTTCCCGATCCAAAAGGTTAGACTCTCCGGCCTCCAGAAAGCAGGCGGCAGTTTCCAAGCAGATTTTCTTCCTGTTGTTTTTCCTTCAGTAGAGATTTGTTCCGTGGAGAATTTTCTGCTGTTAACCGCCCAACAATTTTTTTCCCATAAAGAACTATTGCATATCTTCAATGTAGATATATAGCCGCCAATTCCCCTAGTTGCCGCCGTTTGTCACTCTAACTGCTATCGGTTCCCCACTTCCCTACGAGTTTTATAAAGGTTGTTACCACTGATCCTTCCGGTAGGAAGTTCTAGTCGCCAAACCTCCCTCTACTGAAGAGTCAATCCCTGGATTCTAGTCTCGACCTTCTTGTCGCAAGACTAGAGCGCATCTAGGTGAAGACGCCCTTGAGATACTCGTCGAGGGTATATCAAGTGGGCAACCAATCGTGGATTACTGCTGTGCTCTCACCAGCGACCTCTCCCGACAAGATTTATGTTAGATCTTTATTGCCCAACACCCCTTCTCACTGGCGACCCTTCTCTAATGAGTTGTGTATTGGCTGCTTCTCTGTTGTCCCTTCTAGCCGCAATACTTTCCCGCTATTCTTCCCCGCAAGAACTTCTTGTTGTTCTTACCCTGAGGACTTTCCCATAGAAAACATAACAATTTTTTTTTGTTGCTCTTTTCAGTCACAGAAAACAACGTAGTTTTTTTTCCCCTAAAATGTAGCACTGCTTCTTGCCCTTTCCTATTGTTCTTCCACAAAAATCCAGCATAGGTTCCTGCAGCCTGAGCTGTNTTCTTCCCCGCAAGAACTTCTTGTTGTTCTTACCCTGAGGACTTTCCCATAGAAAACATAACAATTTTTTTTGTTGCTCTTTTCAGTCACAGAAAACAACGTAGTTTTTTTTTCCCTAAAATGTAGCGCTGCTTCTTGCCCTTTCCTATTGTTCTTCCACAAAAATCCAGCATAGGTTCCTGCGGCCTGAGCTGTCGTCGGCCCTTTCTCATACAGCTTTCTCTGTCCGCAGAATTTCTTAGGTGTGATTTGCTTTTTCTCTCTCTTGTGGAAATCCCAATCGAAGAGCCAACATCGATATTCAGAGAGCGGAACTTTCCCTCTCCAGTGGAACTCCCAACCGGTCAGAAGTTATTTTTATAAAAATGTCATCACATCAAAAGTAGACGAGGGGAGCCATTTTTGCCATTTTCCCCCGACAGATTTCAACTGCTATTCCTTCCTATAGAAAGCTACTGCTGTAGCCGTCTCCAGGTCGTCTTTCGTCATTTCACATGCGTGGAATTTGGAAGCAAAGGGAAGCTTGCTACATACGAGTTCATCTTTGGTTTGCTTGCAAAGCGATTTGAAAAAGGCTATCACAGAGGTGAGATTGAATGTATCCTTGAATGAAATCCCAGTAGCCGACCTACATGCTCTTCCCCGTTAGTTTCTTCCCTATTGTCGAAAAACTTCATGCAGGTCCTTCTCTCTTTTTCCTTTGCCACCAGATGTGTAGTCAGAAGAATCCTGTTGCATGCGCTCTTCAGTTCAAAGCCTCTTCGAAGTTTTTTCCCTGTAGCAAACGCTCCTCCGGAACTTTTTACTATATCAAGCCCTCCTCCAAAGCTTTTCCTGCAATCGTCCTCCACCGAAATTCTTCCTGTAGGTTCTCCTTCGGAGTCTTTTATGTATCAAGCCCTCCTCCGGAGCCCTCCACCAAAATTCTTTCTGCAGAAGGCCCTCCTCCGAAGCCTTTTTACTGCATCAGGCCCTCCTCCGGAACATTTTCGTGCATCGGGCCCTCCTCCGAAATCTTTCCTGCATCAAACCCTTCTCCAGAGCTTATCGTGCAACAAGCCCTCATCCAGAGTTTTTTTATGTATCAGGCCTCCTCCAAAGCTTTTCCGATCAACCTCCAGAGCTTTTTCTTTTTTTTTTGCTGACCATACCTTGCAGTTTTTTCTAGTTGGTTGTCAACTTCCCTGCAAACTCCCCTGCATCATTACCTGTATGAGCTTTCTACNTCCTTGAAAAAAATGTACCTTTTATTAATTTTCTTAAATAATAATATAACTTTATATATATATATATATATAAACACAAGCTATTCAAAGTTGTATTCTCAATTTTGGCTAAATTTACTAAAATCTCACTCTAAAAAACTACAAGTCACGTGCTCTAAATTATATAAACATGAAGTTTAGAGAAAGATGGAATATTTAAAAAATTTGAGAACCCTCATTATTCAACCATCGATGTCAGTTGTCATCTTTTGACTGTCATCATTCAATTGTCATAATTTATTCAACTTTTATTACTCAACCATCGATGTCAGTTGTCATCTTTTGACTATCATCACTCAATTGTCATAATTTATTCACCAACCTTTAAATTCTACTATCTAATTTTGTGTTGTCCAACAATATTTCTCAGTCAACATTCTCAACCATATTGTATGATCAATTTTATTTGACCAAAATTATTTAATTATCAGTATTGCACACTTATTGTTTAATTTACATTGTCCAATTGTTATCATTATCTCTTCATATTTCTTAGCTCTACTATAATTACAACAAATCAAGCTTGAACATATTCTTTTTGTATTCTTATCATTTAGAATTGAGGAGAGTAGTAATACCTTATAATTTTACTTATATAATGAATCATTTCATCTGGAACTTCCTATATTTTCTTCCTTTTTATTTTTTTTCATATAAAAACTTTAGTGTTTCATATATTTCTATCACATACCTATGTGTATAACATCTTTTTAGCAAAATTAGGATGCAAAACCACACTATTAATGCAATTTTTCTATAATATAGCAACAAATATTTTTAAAATAAATATAACGGCTACGAGAATTCAATTTAAATAAATTTGAATTAAAATATTTCAACCTAATTTTTTACATTCATTGTTTGATTGGCGTTGTCCATAAGTATTACCCAATCATCATTGCTTGACCACTATTGTTCGATCGATTTAATCAGACCAACATTAGTTAATTATGATTTTGCATAGTTATTGTCTAACTAATATTGTGTAATTGTTATCATTATTTTCTTAACATTTTTAGCTCAACAATAGTTACAACAAATCAAGCTTTAGTCCATTAGTTTATATTTGTATTTTTTAGAAATGTGGATAAGACCAAAACCTTATAATTTGACCTATATAATGAATCATTTCATCCCGAACTCCCTATTTTTTTCTTTTTTAATTTTTTCCATATAAAAACTAGAATTTCTCATGTATTCTTATGAGTTATCTTTGTATAACTTATATTTGCAACATTAAGACTTGACCCCTCTACTGATATATTTTTTTTATAATGTAACAACACTTCATTTTAAAATAAATTTAAAGATTGAGATTGATTTTAAGTTAATTTGAATCAAATATTCCAACCTAATTTCCGAACTTTATTATTTGTTTGGTGTCGTCCATCAGTATTGCCCAATTATCATTGCTCGACCACCATCATTCAATCGGTTTAATCAGGCCGCCATTATCTAATTGTCATTGCTGCATAGTAATTGTCAAACTATAGTTATAACAAATCAAACTATTTTGTATAATGCATCATTTCATCTCGTACACCCCACATTTTTTGTTGTTGTTTTTTTGGTTTTTTCATATAAAAACTATGTTTTCTCGCATATTCTTATCATATATTTTTGTAAGACATCTTTTTGCAAATTTAAGATACAAAATCACATGATTTACTGATGTAATTTTTTTTAATTTGTAACATTATTTATTTATTTTTAATAAATTTAATTAATATGGGATTCCTTTTAAATAATTTTCAATCAAAATATTTAAATCTAGTTTCTGAGTTTTATTGTTTGATTGATGTTGTCAAGTAGTATATGTTGTCCAAACATCATTGCTCAACGATTATTGTTCTTATTATTTTTTCATCATTTTTAGTTCAAACTGCATGTATAACAACTTTGATTTCTCGTACATTCATATCATTTGTTTGTGAGTATACCATCTCTCACAAAATTATGATGCAAAAATACAATCCATTGATTGAATTTTTTTATAATGTAATGACACTTTTAAAATAAAGTAAATGACTGAGATTTTTTAAAAATAAATTTGAATCAAAATATTCTAACCTAATTTATGACCTTTATTATTTGATTGGTGTTGTCTATTAGTATTGCACAATCATCATTGCTCAACCACTATTGTTCGATCAATTTAATACGACCACCATTATCTAACTATCATTGTTGCACAACCATTGTCTAACTAATATTGTCTAATTGTTGTCATTATCCCTTCATCGTTTTTCGCTCAACTATAATGTCAACAAATCAAGTTTAAATGCATTATTTTGTATTCTTATCTTTTAGACTCGCAGAAAAGAGTAAAATCTTATGCTTTGACCTATATGATGGATCATTTCATCTCAAACTCCCAACATTTTATTTAGGGTCCGTTTGGGGCAGCTTATAAGTGCGGGCGACGATTTCAAATACGCCGCCGTACCGTTTGGTTCGCGCGTTTCGCCAGCTTATCCGAAACTGCGTTCGGATTTTTACACTAAATGCAGGCCGCGGGTCGACCCACGCGGCCGGCTCATTATTCTGAATCGCACAAGCTGCCCCAAACGGACCCTTATTCTTTTCATATAAAAACTCCAATCTCTCATATATATTCTTATAATTTATCAATATTTAGGATATTCTTACAAAATCAAGTAACAACACTACTTTTTAAAACAAATTTAATAGCTATGAGAATCCCATTATATACATTTCAATCAAAATATTCCTACCTAATCCCCCCCCCCC
>JXCR01133885.1:37679-51642 GCA_002079205.1 Phalaenopsis hybrid cultivar | reverse complement strand
GTCACAATCATAATAAATAGACATATTTAATTTTTTTTAATATTTTATTAAAGATAAATCATTAAATGCCTCTTAATAAATGTATATGAATATATCTATCTTCCATCTAATATTTTTTTTAAAATTGAAGTATGAGTCTTTTAATATGATAGCTAAGATTTATTTATATTATCTATCGGATTCATTTCAAAGTTTAGTGTAATTTATCTTTGTGTGATCGGAGTAAGCTGAGTAGGATCCCTGACGGGCGTAGCAGGGACGTGTGTTGAGAAATCAATTTTGACGAATGTGAAGAGCTGCAGTCAGCACGGGACAGATGATTTGACTAACCGAACAGAGTTAATGATTGGCTCGCCAGCCTGATGGGGGGAGTGAAAGTATGATCCGACGAGAAAAGATTTGGTCATAGTAATGATTACCATTAAGATGTTTCATATAGTAACTTCTATTTATCATAAATATATGAATAATGAGAAGTGAAATACAGTATTATAATTATTATACTTCTCGTGNTTTGTCAATCCTCATTTTGTTCGAACACAAGTAACAGCTCCGCTATATATATCTTTAATGACTTGAATATAAATCATATCAACACATTTCTTCTCTAGTACTCTCCAAATGATATCTCTGGGAGCTTTATCATAAACTTTTTCTAAATCAATAAAAAAAACATATATAGATCATCCTTATTCTCTTTGAACTTCTGCATCAATCCTCTCAATAAATGTATAGCTTGCTTAATAGATTTGCTTGACAGAAATCCAAACTGATTATGAGAAATCTTTGCAATACGTCTTAGCTTATGTTCAATTAACCTCTCCCATAATTTGAAAGTACGACACATCAACTACACAAACAAAATTATACTACAAGCATTAATCAATGCTCATCATAAAATGAACCTCAATATCAAATAAATATTTGTTTACATAAGTAATGTGCTTCGAATTTCACACGTGAAACAAATTCAAATGAAGCCATCGGCTCATAATTCTAATGAGTAACTCGGAAAAGTACCTTGAATGATTAAGTGTGATTGGCCTTGAGGCCTGACTATCTTGGGTGAACTAAGCGAGCAAATGTGATGCTCGATGCCATTACACCAACAGCTCTAATGTCGAACATGCTTGTTTTGATGTTTTTGGAGAGCTTTTCATGATGATTTAGATGTGATGATTTCCTCTTAGCCGACCGATTAACCTCGGGCTCAGACTCAACCCATATACATCGAGGCCTAAACCTCGATCAGGCGGAATTGGCTTTACAATTGTAGCTTGCCAAAATTTTCTTTATGCTTACTAGCATTTTGTGAGATCACAACTTGATACTACATTCAACTTGCCATCAAAGCTTCAAATGGTGCCAATAAACCTTCCTGTAGCATATACAAATCCATCTAAGTTAAATATGAGGATAAGAGACTGTGACAGAAATATTAACAACATTAACCCATTCAGCTGCTAATGCAAAAAATTTAAAATGGGGCATTTATATACATACCACATATTCTTATATATTTATATATCTAATACCTAAACATTCTGATTTACATGCATAACTTTGAGGGTAGGTATGTAAATTTTCCACTAAATAAACATATGGATGTTTGAGGTGCTTCCAGCTGTTGNCACTCAGATTTTTAGCATCACATCAAAGAAATCACCATCACTATCTTTTCAAAAATGAAATACACATTTTCAGGCATAGGTTTATGCCACCATGGCGTTATAAATGTAAATATCGAACTTTGAGGGTTAGCTATGTAATTAGATAAGAATTGTGTGGTAGGTATGTAAATTTTCCACTAAATAAGCATATGGATGTTAGAGGTCCTTCCAGCTGTTTGTAAGAAAAAAAATTGCTGTAAACAAATCAACAAATACAGATAATTTGAAAGTTGTTGTGCTACTAATGAAAAATTCATACAGTAATTTCTCTTGTGTACCACAACCTAACAGATGCAGTTATAATTAGTAGTTTCTCATGATAAAAATTTTTAAAAAGCAAAAGAAAAGTTGTAGTGAAACAAATTATCGCAGTGATCTGGACAGCAAATTTATAAAAAACCGCCCCAAATGGACTTTAATTTGGCGGTGTTTGGTTGTAACATGAATTTACGTTAAATAAGATTTATCAAATCAAGTAAATCTGATAGGCTGTGCAACGGAGATGAGCTTGTGAGTGACGGCATAAATAAATTTTTAAATCCGTCTCACAATTGGATTTACTAAATCCGGATTTACGCCCAAAAGAGAACGGAATGTGGGAAGAAAAGATGGAATGCGAAAAAATTCAATTAAAAAAAGCATTGGATTGAATTTTCATTTTTTTGATTTTTGGTTGGATTTATGCTAAATTCATAGCTTCCTATTTAAATTATGCTACCAAATGATTTCCACATTTATCACACTTGATCATTATTCTTTTTTAAAGGGGTGCTAGTCATCTTTTTGCTTTAGGATTCTTCATAAATNTCATACAGCAATTTCTTATGTCTACCACAACCTAACAGATGTAGTTATAATTAGTAGTTTCTCATCATAAAATTTTTTAAAAAGCAAAAGAAAAGTTGTAGTGAAACAAATTATCGCAGGATCTGGACAACAAATTTATGAAAAAGCCGCCCCAAATGGACTTTCATTTGGCGGTGTTTGGCTATAACATGAATTTACGATAAATAAGATTTATCAAGTCTAGTAAATCTGATAGGTTGTGCAACGGAGATGAGCTTGTGAGTGACGGCATAAATAAATTTTTAAATCCGTCTCACAATTGAATTTACTAAATCCGGATTTACGTCCAAAAGAGAACGGAATGTGGGAAGAAAAGATGGAATGCGAAAAAATTCAATTTAAAGAAGCGTTGGATTTAATTTTTATTATTTTTATTATTTTTGGTTGGATTTATGCTAAATTCATAGCTTCCTATTTAAATTATGCTACCAAATGATTTCCACATTTATCACACTTGATCATTATTCTTTTTTCAAAGGGTGCTAGTCATCTTTTTGCTTTAGGATTCTTCATAAAATACAAAAACAAAAACGAATATTTACATAAATAAAACTCAATTCTTATATATTTATAAATCCAACACTTAAAGTTTAATTTTTACATATACACTGCCTTACTTATGCAACGGAGATGAGCTAGTGAGCGACGAAGATGAGCTTGTGAGTGACGGCATAAATAAATTTTTAAATCCGTCTCACAATTGGATTTACTAAATCTACATTAACGTCCAAAACAAAACGGAAAGCGGGAAGAAAAGATGGAATGCGAAACAATTCAATCTAGCGTAGCGTTGGGTTTAATTTTCATTTTTTTGATATTTGGTTGGATTTATGCTAAATTCATAGCTTCCTATTTAAATTATGCTACCAAATGATTTCCACATTTATTACACTTGATCATTATTCTTTTTTCAAGGGGTGTTAGTTATCATTTTGTTTTAGGATTCTTCGTACAATACAAAAACAAAAAAAAGGAAGATTTACACAAAAAAGACTCAATTCTTATATATTTATAAATCCAACACTTAAAGTTTAATTTTTACATATACATTGCCTTACTTATGCATGAAAAGGTGTATTTCACCTATCTCAAAGTTAAAATTGTGATATTTTTTATGTGATATGAAAGATTTGGATGGTATAAATGCAAAGAAATTAATTTTAAATATTAGATATATAAATAGGTAGAAATTGGATGGTATGCACGTAAATGCCCCAAACAAAAATTGCCCAACAAAAATAGTAAGGCAGCAATAGGTTGGCTGAACTTTCACAAGAAAATTTTCACAACAGACATCGTTTGAAAAATAATGATAATGCAAGATTAGTATCAACCAGTAGAAGCATAAAATAAAAGGAATTTTACATAGTTAGCACACAATTCTTATGTATTTACACTTCTCACATCTAACCGTCCGTATTTACATACATAGCTAGCATTTTGGTGCTATAAATCTATGCATGAAAAATCATATTCCACTTTTAAAAGGTGATAATAGTGCTATTTTTTACATGATTAAAAATTTCATAAATATGAAATTTAAGGTGTGAGATATGCAAATACATTAGAAATGTGAACTATGCAGATGCGACTAAAATAGGTACCTCATTCTAGCGCCTTTCATCTTTTCTTTTTCTGGATTGCACTTTCTGCCACTTTTTTCTTGACACTAATTTGCTCTTTGGTTTCAGCCTCAACTCAGGAGAAAATTGAAATTTTGGGTCTCTCATTCTTGCCTGTATATCCTTAAAAAACTGCAAATTTAACTTTTTTGGTCCACCCTCACGCAGTTCTGCATACTCAGGACCTGAAACAATTTTTTCAAAAGCCCCAACAAGAATGTCTACATCACTCATTACCTCCCACACATTAATGTAGCGCCCATCCGGTCCTTTCTTCAACTTCTTCAACGCATTCTCGACGGCGAGTTTTCTCGCTTGTTGTCCCGGAGACAGCTCTGGAGGTTTGTCTTCAGCATTGACGGCATCCATTATGTCCGCAAAAGTTCGATTCTTCGGCGTCGCTTCAAAATCAAACAATTTGTCGATGTAAGGATCACTCCGCTCGTTCGGGTGCGGCTCAGTAGGAATGTCGTCATCGTCGTCATCCTCAGTGCCGCTCCAAAGGTTCATCTCTTCATCGCTTTCGGAACAAAGACTCCTTAATTCATCGCTGTCATCGGCATCGATAAGTTCGGCATTTTCCTTGGCCGTCTTCTTTAATTTTTTAATTTCTTTGTTGAGATTGCTGTCGACTTTTCTGTCATCTTCATCTTCGTCACTCGCTGTCCACAAGCTATCATCCTCATCCACATCTTGTGCCCATGCTCTTCTGAATTCTTGATCGCCAGGGTTTCGATTGTTGAAGAGGTCGTATTGCCTGTGATCTCGAGCATAGTACCTTGATGCTGGGAAAATTAATGAAATGGTTCGAAAAGATCTATTTTTTAAAAAAAAATTTTACATTTTTAAATTTTAGAAAAATAAGGCATTTTACCAAAATGCACTGCATAATGAGAAAAGGATCAAACTTGCGACCCCCAACTATTTATTTTGAAATTATTAAGTACGGACACGGCATGCATCATCTTTGCATGCGGTGTTTAATCCTGACAGATATATTTCAATTTTTTTTTTTAAAAAAGAATTTAAGTGTGACCCACTAAAATACATCCTGACCGTAGATCACCTGATTTACGATCGGGATCAGACAAAATATAATAAAAGTCTAATTTAATTCCCATACTAAAAGAATAAGAGATAAGAAAATTATGTTATTAAAAGTAATAGAAATTAGAGTTAGAAGTTAATGGATAGTGTTAAAAAAAAAAAGAAAAATGTATTTTAGGAATTTAGATCTTAAAATATTTTGAAAATCTAATTTCCTACTTATCTTATTTGGGATAATCCCAATATTCATTTTTAGATGATCCATGATAAAATTAAACCATGTGAATTTTATAAATTTTAACGATCATTAATGATAATTTTACTCCTAAACTTAAGAAAAAGATGGTTATTTATTAGATTTTATAAAAATTTTAACATGTAAATTTCTAAAATACCATCATTTTTAACACCATCTATTAGTTTTAATTACGATTTCCATGACTTGTAATGGTGGGATTATTTTAGCTCCCATCTTAAGAGTTCAAAAAATAAATTGGACAACAACTACAACAACAAGCCTTTATCTCACTAAGTAAAGTCGGCTACATGAATCATTTTTATCTAGTCCTATTGAGTGTCAAGTTTTCATTTAATTCTAATAGATTAAGATCATTTTTTAATACTTATATTTAGAGGAAGATGAAGTTGCACTGACAAATGGTTCACAATCATCTTAAATTCTCATTAATTTTATCATCCTTATTCTACATGTGAGGGAAATGAAGTGAAAGAAAATAATTTGGTAAATTGCTCACAAAACAATATTATATTGCGTGAAACAGCCAATGTCAACTATAGTAAAATGTGTATGATTTGCTTTACCTTTGTGTATTACAGAACACTGCCATGAGACTTGTTATTCTAACTTAAGATCTTTAAGACTTAAAAATAGATAAAAACAGAATGGAGATTCCAAAATATCATTTCAATTCCCAAACACTGAAATAATATCATGATGCTCGGCTATATGGTGTTAGCCTTGGGAGTCCTTACATGTACTGTATCCTATATAAGATGGACATATTATTTTGAACATTCTTTTACAAAAATTAAAAAGTTAACATTGGTTTACACATCTCTGCCTAATCTATCCCAAGATCCTACTTGCTCATCATATTGGTGCATCTTTGTTCATGATCACACATGCTCAGACTAACAATGTCTGTTTTCAACTAGCTTTTCTCCACGCGGTGATACTTCGATCATCCTACTAATAAATACATTTTGCAGTCTGGCATTCCTAGTTTTTACATATTCATCCTAATATTACCATTTTTGACATGCTAAACTTGATATCAACAAATTTCCTTCTTCTCTACTTAATAGAAATCTATGTGTTTTAACTCAACTAGAATATAGAGCAAACAAAAGTATTAAGCAAATTAACCTTAATTTCAATTATTTGGCTTTATTTTATTTTGTAAGTTTCACTTTCAATTGATATGAAATTTTTTTGTGATTATATGATCTATGACATAAGTGTTCTTTTTATTTATGATATTTCTAGCCTAAGTAACCTTTAATCCAGTTCAGTTCAAGTAGTTGATTTCAATGGTGATGCACGAATTTGGAAGATCTCTTTTTAAAACTACTTATTTGGACTTTGGAGTCACATCTAGTTAGAGTTACCTTGCAAAAGGATTTGGGTTGTGATTCCTGCTGCTTTTGGCCAGTTCTATATAAATGCGACTGGATTACCGATTCATCGGTTCAATTGACAGTTCATAACGGTTTTCATCGGTTGAATTCGAAAATGGTCTTTGAGGCTATTTGGACAGGCCATATGCCCGATTCACGGTCTAGCAAGTTGAACCCGGCGATCCGGTCCAATCCTTAAAACCTCTAGGTGTTGGCACCAAAGTTAACATGTCACCAAAAAAGTGGATCCTAAGAGTATTAGCAATTAGCAATAAACTCTAGCATATCCACAAGCATTCGAGCATCAACAAGTTTATGTAATTCCGGCAATCAGTAAAAGTTGCACCTTTCAGAGTTTTTAGCTAGCAGCTCTTTCAGCTGCATCATTAGAAATCGCCAACAAATCAAACCTCCAAAGATCATCTATTGAAGTTCATGACTTGATCCAAAGCTCAAAAGTTACATAAAAATGAAATCAATTTGGGGTTACTTATAAACTAGGAAAGGACTAGTTTAGTCGCATGATGTTCCAAATTACATGCATATATTGACTTAATGAGAGAGATTGCAGAAATCCTAATATCATAAATTGTTTATATTCAGATTGAATGGGTCCAAACCATGGGTTATCCCACCCAACTTAGATTGCCCCAAACCCATAGCGCTAACACCATCTCTGATCAATGATCTGATGAAACAAGTTATTTGCAACAATGTTATAATTGCAATAATCATGATAAATTAAAGCTTAATATAGCCAAACAATGACAAAAATTTTGAGAGAATTCATCTCAACCTGGCTTAAATAGAATAGAAGAAGCATCAATGTCCATGAAATTTGTTATAGTGTCATTCATCTCTCTAAGAGAAAAAAATTGAGATGAGGCGCACAAAAAAGAGTGTAGGAACAATAATTCAAAAAATTTCCTAAAATAATAATCATTTGAGAACAAGATGGTGGCAAGGGAGTCCATCGGCGCAAGCTTCTCATCAATAGTTGATGTAGCCAACAACAACAAAGGGCAATGGTGTAAAGAACGCTATCAACATTCTTTCATTACGGCTTGAGTTGGTTCCGATTGGTTGGGTATGCTTTGAGGTTAGTTCACGTTGTTTAGGTCCATTGAGGCCCCGATTTAGTTTGTCGGTGAATGAAGCATTCAAAGGCAAAGTTCGATGTTTGGTGCTCATTATGGGGTTGATGAGTTGGGCCCTTCGAGGTTAGTTCAATCCAATTTAGTTGGTCGGTGAATCAAGCATTCAAAGGCAAAGTTTGTTGTTTGGTGCTCATTTTGGGGTTGATGATTTGGGCCCTTCGAGCAAGCTTAGATCATGGTTCTATATTTCCGAATGTTCTCAAGAACCAAAATTTCNTAGTTGGTCGGTGAATCAAGCATTCAAAGGCAAAGTTTGATGTTTGGTGCTCATTTTGGGGTTGATGATTTGAGCCCTTCGAGCCAGCTTAGGTCATGGTTCTATATTTCCAAATGTTCTCAAGAATCAAAAAATCCGCCAAAAAACTAACCTTAATTAGATAGGAGCTTTTACAAACCAAACGAAACCAATGTTAATAAAGTAGAGGACAATATAAGTGATTGAAAATGAATAAGCTTACAAATGAGAAGAACAAAAATACATCAACGTTTGCAATACTATGTCCCAAATCTTATGACAACAAATACAGAAAAATGGGGCATTGGCATACATACCACCCAATTCTTATCTATTCACTTATCTAACACCAAAACATTATTTTTTTTTACATTTATACCGCCTAAATCTTTCATATCACATCAAAAATACTATTGTTTTAACTTTTAAAAAGTGAAATATACCTTTTCATGCATAGGTAAGGTAGCATATATGCAAAAATTGAAGTTATGTGTCNTGGGGCATTGGCATACATACCACCCAATTCTTATCTATTCACTTATCTAACACCAAAACATTATTTTTTTTTTACATTTATACCGCCTAAATCTTTCATATCACATCAAAAATACTATTGTTTTAACTTTTAAAAAGTGAAATATACCTTTTCATGCATAGGTAAAAATTGAAGTTATGTGTTAGATATGTAAATACATGTGAATTAACTGGTTTGTATGTAATTCTTCCAAAAATAAATAAATAATCACTAAATGGAGTTCCACCAATACCCAAAGTTAACGGCTATTCTCCTGTAACCCAAAATGAATAATAAAGCAATTCCTTCCATGGCAATTAGATTGTATCCCCCTCCNAAATGGAGTTCCACCAATACCCAAAGTTAACGGCTATTCTCCTGTAACCCAAAATGAATAATAAAGCAATTCATTCCATGGCAATTAGATTGTATCCCCCTCCGAAAAATGTATTGATGAGAAGCTTGCCGATTTTGTTAACAGCAATTAGATTGTATCATCCGAATTAAATCCAAAACAGTATTACTGAATCTCCACTCACAAAAATGAAACTCAAAACAAAATCAGACGAATCAATAACATAACAATCTCACGTAGCCGTGTTTTATGCAATCAAGANATCCCCCTCCCAAAAATGTATTGATGAGAAGCTTGCCGATTTTGTTAACGGCAATTAGATTGTATCATCCGACTTAAATCCAAAACAGTATTACTGAATCTCCACTCACAAAAAATGGAACTCAAAACAAAATCAGACGAATCAATAACATAACAATCTCAGGTAGCCGTGCTTTATGCAATCAAGTGCAAGCAAAATGAACTATCAATAGTTTAATTCCTTCTACCATCTCTGAGTTGATTTCGAAAGCAGATTTTGTTAAGTTCGTTTGGGCTCACCTCTGAACAGAACTTCTGGAGAGCGCATGAGAGTATGGCAGCAACCTAGACCGTCTCGGTTGCCATGGAATCTGCGATCCGCACCAAAGAGAGGAGTGCAGCGACGGAAGGGGAAGATGAGTTTCAGTTGGAGAATAGAGCAAGAACCTCTCGGCAATCGACGGAGCGCCGACGGAGAAGCAATTGACATTGCGGATAACCGCCGGCCGGCGATCTCTAAACCCTAATAAGTCCACGAGTTATGGGGCATGTACATAAAATGCAACCCAAACCTTGCTATGTACATAATAATACTCGCATCATTTTTTTATTTATTACCCAAATATCAAAATTGACTGATAAAATGCATCTTCAATTAAAATATAGGGGGTGATGTTAATGATTTTTTTTAATTATGTATATATCATAAATGAATATTTATATTTTTTATACTCTTATAAAATATCATTTAACTTGAGTCATTAGCCTTGTAAACACATACTACACATATTTTATGATGACAGAAAAAATATCATTTCATATATGTAAGTTGTGATTATCAGAGACATGCTCAATATGCATGATGGTTCCACAATAGTCAGTGTGCTCATAGGGGTCAGTTACCCGAGAAATCAATGTTCGGAAACTTAAAACCCACTATGATAGGATGTTGGAGGACCGCCTTGCCCAAGGTTGAAGAATCTCTTAAATTCAAAAAAAGAGGGGACCACTCTTGCTGGGAGGGCATTGAACCACCGAAGTGTCGACTCCCTCAACCTAATAAGGGATAAGCGTCACCGTTAGTGATTTTCAATATTTTGACAGTTGACTCGAAAGCGGCTACATGATCAGTTGGGTTGTTGTGATTCTTATGTGTGTCAAGGTTGGGGGGTTTGAACTTTGCTTGGGGTTCGACCTCAGAAATCTATTGAGAGAAGACATTTTCAACATGAAGGGGGGCTGAGGTTTGCACAGTGCGGTGTCATTCTATCGGGGCCGATTCGATGTTATCCTGATAATGAGAATTGTCACCCTTTTCTTCTATTGGCTGAGGTTTTTGATAATTGGGTACTCGTTCATCTCGCCTATCATTGGTCTCTGGTCCACCCCGACGATCAGGCTCTTGGAGGCTATTTTCTTGAGGGTTATGACAATGCTCGTTTTTGCTTCCTCCGGCTAGGGCTTCTTGAAAAGAACCAATCATCCGTTCCCTCATTTCTAGCATCAACTGTTCATTCATTTTCATTACTTGTTGTCGCACACTCCCCCTTATGTTATCCACATCCACTACTAGGCCTCATGCCTCCTGGATGGCTACTTTGTCGTGGTGTTGTGCTCATCTTTTTGTTTGTGGTATGATTTTACAATCACCGCACTTTTTAGGTAATTGAATACAGATATGTCCGAGAATCACACCCAAGAAATACAATATACAAGGAAGGGAAGGATGAGTAAGAGAAATGAGATAAACAATAGAAATAAGAATGTCCAGAGTTTTTATTCAAGAAATGTTCTCCTATTTATAGGTATAGGATGTGCCATGAATATACTATTATCTTTATGCTCCCTCTCTGTACAAAGAATATTAGGGGTACTAAAATCATTTATACAATATATTTAAATATGCTAAATCATTGGTCGATAACGTTAATCTTTTGCTCGTTGGATCACACTTATTTTTCGATAGTGATGGGTTAAACCACGTGAGGATCATATGAAGAATCCTCTATCAAGCTTGTTTATGACTTCCCTTCAAACTCTAGTTGTTTAGTGGTAGGCCGTCATTCGTTCAACTCGCTCTATGGGTATCTTTCATTCGACTAATTTTATGGCCTTCCCTCGTTCGTCCAACATGTCGATCGGCCCATTGACTAGATGAAAGACCCAACAAGGTTCTGAAATGCTCCCTCCTACTTTGACATTAAATTTCCTGCTGGATGAATTAAGTTAGTTTGTTGACGAACCTTGATATACTTTAACTGCATACCCATCTTATCTGTCATGTACTCATGTTTTGCTCAGAAATCTATGCCACCGCAATCCTGTCATACAATTATCCTTTCTAATGCAAAACAACTAATACAATACATCAATAATAGGGGTTCTCTAACAAAATAATATTCTTTTGTATATATTAAATAGATACTAATAAGCTCCCATTTTACTAATTATATACAAAATAATATTCTTTTGTATATATAAATACGAGAACATTTAGGTGTTATATATAAAAATATATAAAAATTGTGTAGTATCTGGTTTGCATGTAAATGCCCCCAAAAATTTTTACTANAAAGTGAAAGACACCTTTTCAGGCATGGGGAATGTAGCATGTATGTAAAGATTAAAGTTTGGGTGTAAGATGGGCAAATACATAAGAATTGATTGGTTTGTTTGTAAATCTTCCTATCTTTTACTGGGGCCAATAATAATTTTATATCTAGAATACCAAATAACTCAACGCTAATATATAAAAGATAAACACCTATAATTTGAGAGATAGGCAATCTTTCCTAAATCATACTATTTGAGAGGTAGGAAGTCTTTCCCAAATCCTAGCCCTAAGACTCGCAACCACAATTTTATGTCTTCCCTCTAACCGNTTGAATGCTAATATGACAAGATGCACAAACATCTTTTAAGAAACCGACAACAACTTTATTTGGCAATTTTAATTAGTTTACATTTATATTTCCCATAAAAATTTATTATAATATAAAATTTCTTATTTTAGAATTGATGTCCAAGATGTTCTTATGGGGGCAATTACATAAAGAACACCTCAAACTTGTTATTTACAAATCAACCAACCTCTTTCATTTATTTTTCAAATTCCCACTCAAATATCAAAATTCATGGTAAAACTCCAACCCATACTTTTCATTTTTATCAAATTCTCAATAGTTTCATCATGGCACGTGAAATACACCAGTTCGATAGTTCAAAAAAATCACAAGTACTTTATTTGTAAATATGAATGTTTCGGGTGGTTTGTATGTAATTATCCAGTTCTTATATTATTAGTAAGATCAGAATTCAAAGGCACATGGCAGCCTTGGTACTCTAGAACAGACCAAGAAGTGGATGCAAGAAAAATAAAATAAAAATTATTAGAAATTGTTCATAACATGATTCATCCTAAGAATATTAAACATACTTGTAAGTTGAGTTGTTTACATAAATAATAGAACTCCTCTTAGAAGTATTATTAATGATTTCAACTTAGGATAAGTAATCTAGGTAAATACATAATATTTATCATCTCAAAGTATTTGGTATAGTTTGCTTCGTGCAAACTTATGATAGCTTCTCCCATAAATGTAGAAAAGTATCCCCAGTCTATGTTTCTTGGCTATGAAAAGTGAAAAAAATATTAATTTTCCTACTATAACGAATGTCTACATCTTTAGATATATTGTCTTTGATGCAAGCACTTCACGGAGGACTACTGATAGATACTCTCATATGGTTATAGTTCCATTTCTGAACAAACGGAAATTCAAGATGACATTGCTCAGCCTTCTTCTCCTAATGTTTCACAAACCTATTCCACATCCTCTTCTTCCTTCTTAGAAGAGTAAATTGATATTCATGTTTTAAATTCAAAAGAAGAAAACGTTGTTGAAGATGAAAGTATTTGGCAAGATGCAAAGAAAAAAAGAGACATTTCGAGCCTAAATTTATTTTCTCAGAATTGTTCAAGATAAGCTTTACAGTCATCAGATTAATTTGCTTCGAAATACATGCAATACATGTCTAATCAACTAAAACTAGTAATGCACCAAAACAAATCTAAAGTTCAAAAATCAAATTAAACAAATTTGGATCAGAACACCCTGATCCAATTTTTTTTCATAAAGAGAAAAATATGATCTTAGCTCCAATTCCAAATGGTGTTTCTCTTGTTTCAGGCAAAAGAAGTAATGGGGTGCAACTTCAAATTTCTTTCAAGACCATATTACACATCCTATTACAAAATGTTTGATGATGGACCCCTTCAACACAATGAAGCAACCTTGTGATCTTCACAGATTCAAAATCAAAGGATAGTCTCAAAATTAATGCCTCCCTATCTTTCTAAAATATTATTTTACAAATTTTTATAAACTAAAATAAAATTATTTTACATTATGTTACAATAGTGTTGGAATTATAGCTTTTTTTATATGACAAGCTAGATCATCTCTCAGAGGTTGTAAGACCATTATATACTTTTCCACAGAAATTTGAAAAGGATATTCTGTGATTATGCTCCAAAGCTTCTCACTCATGAGTATTCACAAGCCATTGAAAAATTATTAATCTGCCTTGAATTCTGTGGACTGTTTCCTGATATGTTTGCTGCTTAAATTTTGCCCCT
>JXCR01133885.1:10020-25895 GCA_002079205.1 Phalaenopsis hybrid cultivar | reverse complement strand
AGATATGTAAATACATGTGAATTAACTGGTTTGTATGTAATTCTTCCAAAAATAAAAAAATAATCACTAAATGGAGTTCCACCAATACCCAAAGTTAACGGCTATTCTCCTGTAACCCAAAATGAATAATAAAGCAATTCCTTCCATGGCAATTAGATTGTATCCCCCTCCCAAAAATGTATTGATGAGAAGCTTGCCGATTTTGTTAACGGCAATTAGATTGTATCATCCGACTTAAATCCAAAACAGTATTACTGAATCTCCACTCACAAAAAATGGAACTCAAAACAAAATCAGACGAATCAATAACATAACAATCTCAGGTAGCCGTGCTTTATGCAATCAAGTGCAAGCAAAATGAACTATCAATAGTTTAATTCCTTCTACCATCTCTGAGCTGAGTTCGAAAGCAGATTTTGTTAAGTTCGTTTGGGCTCACCTCTGAACAGAACTTCTGGAGAGCGCATGAGAGTATGGCAGCAACCTAGACCGTCTCGGTTGCCATGGAATCTGCGATCCGCACCAAAGAGAGGAGTGCAGCGACGGAAGGGGAAGATGAGTTTCAGTTGGAGAATAGAGCAAGAACCTCTCGGCAATCGACGGAGCGCCGACGGAGAAGCAATTGACATTGCGGATAACCGCCAGCCGGCGATCTCTAAACCCTAATAAGGCCACGAGTCATGGGGCATGTACATAAAATGCAACCCAAACCTTGCTATGTACATAATAATACTTGCATCATTTTTTTATTTATCTCCCAAATATAAAAAATGAGTGATAAAATGCATCTTCAATTAAAATATAGGGGGTGATGTTGATGATTTTTTTTTTGAATTATGTATATATCATAAATGAATATTTATATTTTTTATACTCTTATAAAATATCATTTAACTTGAGTCATTAGCCTTGTAAACACATACTATACATATTTTATGATGACACAAAAAATATCATTTCATATATGTAAGCTATGATTATCAGAGGCACGCTCAAGAAGCATTAATCATAGGGGTTAGTTACCTCTTCAGGGAAGCTTAAAACCCATTAAGATAGGATGTTGGAGGACCGCCTTGCCCAAGGTTGAAGAATCCTTAAATTCAAAAAAAGATGGGACCACTCTTGCTGGGAGGGCAGTGAACCACCAAAGGGCTGACTCCCTCAACGTAATAAGGGATAAGCGTCGCCGTTAGTGATTTTTAATATTTTGACGGTCGACTCGAAAGCGGCTACATGGTCAGCTGGGTTATTGTGATTCTTATACGCGTTAAGGTTGGGGGGTTTGAACTTTGCTGAGGGTTCGACCTCAAAAATCTATTGAGATAAGGCATTTTCAACATGACATTGGGCTGTGGTTTGCACAATGTGGTGTCATTCTATCGGGGCCGATTCGGTGCTATCCTGATAATGAGAATTGTCACCCTTTTCTTCTATTGGCTGAGGTTTTTGATAATTGGGTACCCGTTCATCTCGCCTATCATTGGTCTCTGGTCCACCCAGACGATCAGTCTCTTGGAGGTTATTTTCTTAAGGGTTTTGATAATGCTCATTTTTGCTTCCTCCGGCTAGGGCTTCTTGAAAAGCACCTATCATCCGTTCCCTCATTTTTAGCATCAACTGTTCCTTCATTTTCATTACTTGTTGTCTCACACTCACCCTTATGTTATCCACATCCACGATTAGGCCTCGTGCCTCATGGATGGCTACGTTGTCGTTGTGTTGTGCTCCTCTTTTTGTTGGTGGTATGATTTCACACTCACCGCACTTTTTAGGTAATTGAATACAGATATGTCTGTGAATCACACCCAAGGAATACATCATGCAAGGAAGGGAAGGATGAGCAAGAGAAATGAGATAAACAATAGAAATAAGAGTGTCCAAAGTTTTTTTATTAAGAAATGTTCTCCTATTTATAGGTATAGGATGTGCCATGAATATACTATTATCTTTATGCTCCCTCTCTGTACAAAGAATATTAGGGGTACTAAAATCATTTATACAATATATTTAAATATGCTAAATCATTGGTCGATAACGTTAATCTTTCGCTCGTTGGATCACATTTATTTGTTCGATAGTGGGGCTAAACCATGTGGGGATCACATGAAGAATCCTCTATCGAGCTTGTTTATGAATTCCCCTCAAACTCTAGTTGTTTAGTGGTAGGCCGTCATTCGTTCAACTCGCTCAGTGGGTATCTTTCATTCGACTAATTTTATGGCCTTCCCTCGTTCGTCCACCATGTCGATCGGCCCATTGACTAGATGAAAGACCCAACAAGGTTCTGAAATGCTCCCTCCTACTTTGACATTAAATTTCCTGCTGGATGAATTAAGTTAGTTTGTTTACGAACCTTGATATACTTTAACTGCATACCCATCTTATCTGTCATGTACTCATGTTTTGCTCCGAAATCTATGCCACCGCAATCCTATCATACAATTATCCTTTCTAATGCAAAACAACTAATACAATACATCAATAATAGGGGTTCTCTAACAAAATAATATTCTTTTGTATATATTAAATAGATACTAATAAGCTCCCATTTTACTAATTATATACAAAATAATATTCTTTTGTATATATAAATACGAACATTTAGGTGTTATATATAAAAATATATAAAAATTGCGTGGTATCTGGTTTGCATGTAAATGCCCCCAAAAATTATTACTACATCACATTACACAATATTCACGATTTAAAAATAAATAAATAAACAAAACACTGATATCAGATTAAAATATTACAGGTTAAGCAGAACAGCACTATCATGGAGATTGCCGGAGCAGCCAGCCAAAACAGTACTGTCACTCNATTATTACTGCATCACATTACACAATATTCACGATTTAAAAATAAATAAATAAACAAAATACTAATATCAGATTAAAATATTACAGGTTAAGCAAAACAGCACTATCATGGAGATTGCCGGAGCAGCCAGCCAAAACAGTACTGTCACTAAAGTTAAAACTTTGCGGCCTCCTCATTGACCTATTATCTTAATTAAAAATTAGAACTTTAATGTCATCCATTTCTGCGAGGCAACTGCGGCGATCAAAACCCTCAAGCTCGAGCTGGGGTTTGTATTTTACGCAGATTTTCTCACACTTCACTCTTTCTTTCATANCAAAATACTAATATCAGATTAAAATATTACAGGTTAAGCAAAACAGCACTATCATGGAGATTGCCGGAGCAGGCAGCCAAAACAGTACTGTCACTCAAGTTAAAACTTTACGGCTTCCTCATTTTTCGACCTTTTGACCTGTTATCTTAATTAAAAATTAGGACTTTAATTTCATCCATTTCTGCGAGGCAACAGCGGCGATCAAAACCCTCAAGCTCGAGCTGGGGTTTGTATTTAACGCAGATTTTCTCACACTTCACTCTTTCTTTCATAAAAAGGTGATTTCAGTGATGAGTTTTGCTGTTCAAATTATATTTTTATGGTGTTCTTGTATTGTTTGATGCTAAAGGCGAAATCTTTTCGATTTATTATGGCTTTTTTGATGAGAAGTTGAGAATAATGGATTTCTTTCATCTTCTCGCCACTGTTTGTGTTTGATTTTTAAGTGACCAAAAAGCTCGCATCTTGTTTTCTGTGTCGACTTTGTTATTTTTATCTGTTTCCTTTGGAAGGGTATTTTGATTTTGAAATGCTTCCTGAATTTATTTTATGTTTATTAAAAGAGTGGAATTTTAGATTGCTATGAGGATTTGTATGAGAATATAGATCTGTAGTGATACTTGCTCTTGGATTTAACATGTAATTTTTTTTTCCTGGTTTGTCATCTGTTGATTTGTTACTTTGCTTTGTTTGCAGAGCTCTTTAGACTGCATTCAATGAGAAGAACAAAATATTTATCACATTTAACCTTAGAAAATACTCCATGAAAATAGCTGAGAGAAACAAATGATTGTTTGTTTTGATTATCTTATGCCAAATTCATTTTTTTAGATATATTCTATGCAATATTGTGTTCTTGTAACTGTGGGTTGTCTGTTAACATGTTTAAGTTGGATCTAACTTAAATCTTGCCCGACCAAAAAAATGACAACTTTTAAATCCTGGATTCAGGAAATCCAGCTCCTTCTCAATTTATTGTATGTTTTTCCTTAACTCCAGGATTTGTTAAATCCAAATTCTGGTGTTGGCAAGATTTAATAAATCCTAGAGGCTTATTACACTACGATTATATCACACTGCATTCTATTTTACTCTACATTTTTCTTTTCAGATAACCAAACATTACCTAAAGCTTTTACCAATCATTCCCTATATTATTTAGAGCAAAAGACTTATCTTCACTTTTTTTTGTAATTTATTTATGAGAGAAAGTACTGTTTGCTGTAATTTTCTTTTCAGCTATCTTATTGAAGCCATGAGAGCTGAAGGCATGGCATTTAAGCTCGTCTTAGTTCTGCTCCTCTTCTCTCTTCCTTCAAATTTGTCAGAAGATAAAAATGATGTAACAATTGTAATCAAGAGTTCTGCTATAGAAGCTGAAATTGATGATAGTTTTGTGTGTGCTACTCTTGATTGGTGGCCACATGAGAAGTGCAATTACAACCAATGCCCATGGGGAAATGCTTCTGTTTTAAACTTGGTAAGATTTTATTTTCCTTTTTGGGGATATTTACATAAGTAGCACACAATTCTTATGTATTTATGTATCTCACACCTAAACTTCTATATTTACACACAAAACACTTTGGTGCTTTAAATCTATGCAATAAAATATGTATTTCACGTTTAAAAAGTGGTAATAGCACTATTTTTGATGTAATATCAAAGATTTTAGTGCTTTGCATGTAAATATGAAAGTTTATAAATCATAAGAATTGTGTGCAATGTATGTAAATGCCCCTATCTTTATGAAGCTTGGAAGCTGAGTGATTGATTATAAATTTGGTTTTTGTGTTTCATAGGACTTAAACCATTCATATCTTTCTAAGTCCATCCAAGGTATGTTGTTCTTCTCGGTTACTTCACACAGATTGTATTCATTCTTATAGCTAATTAATCACTATCATTATCATTGTGGTCTAGTTTTTTCACATGTTTCATGTTCACCTCATTAATTTTGTTGATANAATAAAATATGTATTTCACGTTTAAAAAGTGGTAATAGCACTATTTTTGATGTAATATCAAAGATTTTAGTGATTTGCATGTAAATATGAAAGTTTAGGTGTGAGATATGTAAATCATAAGAATTGCGTGCAATGTATGTAAATGCCCCTATCTTTATGAAGCTTGGAAGCTGAGTGATTGATTATAAATTTGGTTTTTGTGTTTCATAGGACTTGAACCATTCATATCTTTCTAAGTCCATCCAAGGTATGTTGTTCTTCTTGGTTACTTCACACAGATTGCNCTTTATGAAGCTTGGAAGCTGAGTGATTGATTATAAATTTGGTTTTTGTGTTTCATAGGACTTGAACCATTCTTATCTTTCTAAGTCCATCCAAGGTATGTTGTTCTTCTTGGTTACTTCACACAGATTGTATTCATTCTTATAGCTAATTAATCACTATCATTATCATTTTGGTCTAGTTTTTTCACATGTTTCATGTTCGCCTCATTAATTTTGTTGATTAAAATTTTTAATTTGTTTTATTCACTTGGGGCTTCTTTGGGATCACTTTAGTTTTTTACATTTTATTTTTGTTTTGCTTTTATTTTAAAAATATGTTTGTTTATTGCAATTTTTGCATGTTTTTATTTTTAAAAAAATAATTCATTTTAAAAAACATTCCAAATATATAAAGTTGTTTTGTGTATTTCTTAGAATAACAAAACATATTATAACATAAAAAATATATTTTATTTGGAGTGAAAACACAAACAAAGCAAAATAAATATAAAAAATAAAAAATACATATCANAAAAACATTCCAAATATATAAAGTTGTTTTGTGTATTTCTTAGAATAACAAAACATATTATAACATANAAAAACATTCCAAATATATAAAGTTGTTTTGTGTATTTCTTAGAATAACAAAACATATTATAACATNTGATTATCTTATGCCAAATTCATTTTTTTAGATATATTCTATGCAATATTGTGTTATTGTAACTGTCAGCTGCATGTTAACATGTTTAAGTTGGATCTAACTTATATCTTGCCCGACAAAAAAATGACAACTTTTAAATCCTGGATTCAGGGAATCCAGCTCCTTCTCAATTTCTGGTATGTTTTTCCTTAACTCCAGGATTTGTTAAATCCAAATTCTGGTGTTGGCAAGATTTAATAAATCCTAGAGGCATATTATACTACAATTATATCACACTGCATTCTATTTTACTCTACATTTTTCTTTTCAGATAACTAAACAGCCCCTAAATCTTTTACCAATCATTCTCTATATTATTTAGAACAAAAGACTTATCTTCACTTTTTTTTGTAATTTATTTATGAGAGAAATTACTGTTTGCTGTAATTTTCTTTTCAGCTATCTTATTGAAGCCATGAGAGCTGAAGGCATGGCATTTAAGCTCGTCTTAGTTCTGCTCCTCTTCTCTCTTCCTTCAAATTTGTCAGAAGATAAAAATGATGTAACAATTGTAATCAAGAGTTCTGCTATAGAAGCTGAAATTGATGATAGTTTTGTGTGTGCTACTCTTGATTGGTGGCCACATGAGAAGTGTAATTACAACCAATGCCCATGGGGAAATGCTTCTGTTTTAAACTTAGTAAGATTTTATTTTTCCTTTTTGGGGATATTTACATAAGTAGCACACAATTCTTATGTATTTATGTATCTCACACCTAAACTTCTATATTTACACACAAAACACTTTGGTGCTTTAAATCTATGCAATAAAATATGTATTTCACGTTTAAAAAGTGGTAATAGCACTATTTTTGATGTAATATCAAAGATTTTAGTGATTTGCATGTAAATATGAAAGTTTAGGTGTGAGATATGTAAATCATAAGAATTGCGTGCAATGTATGTAAATGCCCCTATCTTTATGAAGCTTGGAAGCTGAGTGATTGATTATAAATTTGGTTTTTGTGTTTCATAGGACTTGAACCATTCTTATCTTTCTAAGTCCATCCAAGGTATGTTGTTCTTCTTGGTTACTTCACACAGATTGCATTCATTCTTATAGCTAATTAATCACTATCATTATCATTTTGGTCTAGTTTTTTCACATGTTTCATGTTCGCCTCATTAATTTTGTTGATTAAAATTTTTAATTTGTTTTATTCACTTGGGGCTTCTTTGGGATCACTTTAGTTTTTTACATTTTATTTTTGTTTTGCTTTTATTTTAAAAATATGTTTGTTTATTGCAATTTTTGCATGTTTTTATTTTTAAAAAAATAATTCATTTTAAAAAACATTCCAAATATATAAAGTTGTTTTGTGTATTTCTTAGAATAACAAAACATATTATAACATAAAAAACATATTTTATTTGGAGTGAAAACATAAACAAAGCAGAATAAATATAAAAAATAAAAAATACATATCGAAAGTGATCTCAAACAGACCCTTAGATTATTAGACAACTGCATAATATGATTTTAATTTTTCTCGCTTTAGTTTCAGTATGGTTCATTGCATTCATGGAAATGATTCTTCTATTTTTGTTTTGTTTGTTTTGTTTTTTTCTTTTTGAATTTTAGCTTTTAGTCCATTACGAATAAGAGTTGGAGGTTCTTTAGAAGACCAGGTTGTGTATGGTGTTGGAAGCTTAGAGTCGTCATGCGATCCATTTACCTATGTATCCGGTGGCCTCTTCGGTTTCTCGGAAGGCTGTTTGAGCACGGAAAGATGGGATGAGCTGAACCATTTATTTCAGAAGACTGGGTAAATTCCGTGTGTTTTGGGTTCTACTTGTTCCTACTCTTTCACCTCTGGTTTTCTTCATTATATCTTTTTGGGGAATTGACATGCATACAACCGAATTCGTATGTATTTCTAACAACTAAATTTACTTTTTTACATTTATGCAACCAAATCTTTTATATCACATCAAAAATATCACCATTTTAACTAAAAGAAAAGTGAAAGACACCTTTTCAGGCATGGGGAATGTAGCATGTATGTAAAGATTAAAGTTTGGGTGTAAGATGGGCAAATACATAAGAATTGATTGGTTTGTTTGTAAATCTTCCTATCTTTTACTGGGGCCAATAATAATTTTATATCTAGAATACCAAATAACTCAACGCTAATATATAAAAGATAAACACCTATAATTTGAGAGATAGGCAATCTTTCCTAAATCATACTATTTGAGAGGTAGGAAGTCTTTCCCAAATCCTAGCCCTAAGACTCGCAACCACAATTTTATGTCTTCCCTCTAACCGAATGCATATTAGCCCTATTTATACTAAACAATAATAAATCACAAAAGACTAAATTGCCCTTAGGCTAATAAAAAACAAAATTGCCCTTTGGCTAGGCCGGTGAAATGTAACGCTGCCAATTTTTAGGCTTGCAAGACAGTTACAAGAGCAACAAAATAAGAACTGAAAAGAACCATAGTTAATGAAGAATACATGCATATTATATACTCCATGGTATAGTGATTTTCTAATATTTTTTTGGGGCATTTACAGACGTACCACCCAATTCCTTTGTATTTACACATCTATCACCTTTACTTTTTACATTTAAATCAGCCGGTCCTTTCATAACACATAAAAAATATCATTATTTTAACTTTTAGGAAGTGAAATAGATCTTTTCATGCATATGTAAAATGACTCATGTAAAAATTAAAGTTTAGGTGTTAGATATGTAAATACATAAGAATTACGTGGTGCGTATGTAAATCTTCCTATTTTATCACAGTAAGTAACAAAGGCTAACATCTTTAACATGTGTTCTATTTGTGCATCTCGATTCTAGGAAGTTACACCATGATGGGTAAAACTGTGCTAAAGCAAATAATACTTTGTATAGTATGGGCTTAGAGCCATAACATTCATTTTCCTTCTCCTCAAGCACCTAATTGATTTATATGTTGTGTTTCAGTGCGATTCATCTGAAGAAATTTATGCATTAAAAGTATTATGATGTAAACTTATACGTATCACACAATTCTTATGTATTTACATATCTAATACTAAACTTTCATATTTACATACATAGCACTTTTGTGCTTTAAATCTGTGCATGAGAATGCGTAATTCACTTTTTAAAAGTGACAATAGTGCTACTTTTGTCATGATATTAAAGATTTGAGTGCTATGTGTGTAAATATAAAAGTTTAGGTGTGAGATATATAAATACATAAGAATTGTGTGCTGCATATGTAAATTCCCCAACTTCATTTTTCATCCTTTGATTAGGTTGAGGTCTCAAAGTTTATTCTTTGGCCAAAAGGTTGGTCTTCCCTTAGAATAAAGAAAACTAAAAATCCATGGGGATTGCAGAGCTATTGTGACATTTGGTCTTAATGCCCTTTATGGGAGGCATCAAGGGAGAAAGGGTCTCTGGCAAGGCCCCTGGAACTCGAGCAACGCTCGTGATTTTATGGAGTACACCGTTTCAAAAGGATATCCCGTTGATTCATGGGAATTTGGTAATCCATTTTGAACTATTACAACTGATACTCGTACTGACATTGATGTTCAACTCTACATTTTTCGTCACAAATCTTTCATTCCACGTAACGAAAAAAATGGGTTTGATGTTTCCTGTGTATCAGGCAATGAGCTAAGTGGAAATGGAGTCAGTGCTAGAGTTGGCGCTCGGCAATATGCCAAAGATTTAATTGTTCTTAAAGCCATCATCGACGAATTGTATGACAAGTATCGCTCGAAGCCATTAATAGTTGCACCGGGCGGTTTCTTCGACAATCAACAATGGTATGTCGATCTTCTGGAGGTTTCCGGAGCCGGTGTTCTTAATGCCATGAGCCATCATGTATACAATCTTGGTGCTGGTGAGTTGGGGCCATTTACATACATTCTACAAAATTTGTATGTATTAACATATGTAACACTTAAAATTTCCTTTTTATACTTGTACCAACCAAAACTTTCATATCACATAAAAAATGCCACTAGTTAATGAGTGAAATACACCTTCTCATGCTTAGGTAAGGTGGCATATATGTTAAAAATTAAAGTTTAGAAGTTACATATGTAAATATAATAATTACACGGTGTTTCCATAAATTTCTCTTCCTTTTATTCTTGGAAAATGGAAATAAATTTCTCCATTGTAGTGTTAGAGATACCTTTGGAAGTTTTCCCAACCTGTAACTAAGACTAGATTATAGAAATATTTACATACATATCACTCAATTAGTATGTATTTACAGATCTAACACTTAAATTTCAATGTTTACATAAATGCCACCTCCTAAGCATTAACAAAAATGTATTGCACTTTTTTAAAGTTAAAATAGTGGTGTTTGTGATGTGATATGATATAAAAAATGAAGTTTAGATGTTAGATATGTTAATACATAGGAATTGAGTGGTATGCATGTAAAAGTCCCTAGATTCTTTTTGTAACCCCCACTACTAAAAAAAAATTATAAATTTGTCCTGATATTTTTCTTTTGGGGCATTTACATACATAACACATAATTCGCATGTATTTGCATATCTCACATCTAAACTTCATATTTATACACATAAAAATCTTACNAATACATAGGAATTGAGTGGTATGCATGTAAAAGTCCCTAGATTCTTTTTGTAACCCCCACTACTAAAAAAAGTCATAAATTTGTCTTGATATTTTTCTTTTGGGGCATTACATTCATAACACATAATTCGCATGTATTTGCATATCTCACATCTAAACTTTCATATTTATACACATAATACTCAAATCTTTAATATTACATAAAAAATCGTACCATTACGACTTTAAAAAATGAAATGCACCTTTTCATGCATTGGTTTAAAGCACCAAAGTGCCACATATGTAAATATGAAAGTTTAGGTGTAAGGTATGTAAATACATAAGAATTGTGTGCTAGGTATGTAAATTCCCTTTTCTTTTTCTATTTTGTCACAACTCTATACACACTTGCTTTACACATTGATCTAAAATGGTTTATGCATCCCATCCCTGAGTTCAATCAACATAAATTTCAAAATTTGTNTAAATACATAAGAATTGTGTGCTAGGTATGTAAATTCCCTTTTCTTTTTCTATTTTGTCACAACTCTATACATACTTGCTTTACACATTGATCTAAAATGGTTTATGCATCCCATCCCTGAGTTAAATCAACATAAATTCCAAAATTTGCATTAGACCCCCCCACCTTTCGAGAAATGAAATTTTACTCAAAAAGAGCGGTGTTCATGTAAAATGTTGAGAGCTTCATATTTTTCAGGCAATGATCCTCACATCGTAAGCAGAATTATGGATCCCAATTATCTGAGTCGATTCGCAGATACGTTCCGCAACGTCGAGCTCACCATACAGAAACACGGGCCGTGGTCGTCTGCTTGGGTCGGCGAAGCCGGCGGCGCCTACAACAGCGGCAGCCGTCTCGTCTCCAACACCTTTCTAAACAGCTTTTGGTAATTAATTATCCCATATTGCTCTGAAATATTTTAAATTCGATGGGCATTTACATACATATACACCTCCCAATTCTTATGTATTTNGGCGCCTACAACAGCGGCAGCCGTCTCGTCTCCAACACCTTTCTAAACAGCTTTTGGTAATTAATTATCTCATATTGCTAAGAAATATTTTAAATTCGATGGGCATTTACATACTTATATACCACCCAATTCTTATGTATTTAGATATTTAACACCTAATCTTCGATTTTTACATTTATACCGCCCAAACTCTTAAAATGTGAAATGCACCTTTTCATGCATGGGTAAGCTGGTATGCATGTAAAAGTTGAAGTTTAGGTGTGAGACATGNGGCGCCTACAACAGCGGCAGCCGTCTCGTCTCCAACACCTTTCTAAACAGCTTTTGGTAATTAATTATCTCACATTGCTCAGAAATATTTTAAATTCGATGGGCATTTACATACATATATACCACCCAATTCTTATGTATTCAGATATTTAACACCTAAACTTTGATTTTTACATTTATACCGCCCAAACTCTTAAAATGTGAAATGCACCTTTTCATGCATGGGTAAGTTGGTATGCATGTAAAAGTTGAAGTTTAGGTGTGAGACATGTNTATGTATTTAGATATTTAACACCTAAACTTTGATTTTTACATTTATACCGCCCAAACTCTTAAAATGTGAAACGCACCTTTTCATGCATGGGTAAGTTGGTATGCATGTAAAAGTTGAAGTTTAGGCGCGAGACATGTAAATACAAAGGAATTGAGTGGTATGTTGTAAATCTTCTTAAATTTCAAAGTTATACTCATAAATTGTTGGTTGTCATGTCATCTTCTTCATTTTTACATTTCAGACCAAAAAAGCCTAAGAAAATTTAATATTTATGTGCTCAAAATTAAATCTTTTTTTGCATAAGTTTAGGTATTTGGATCAGCTTGGTATGGCAGCAAAGTATAATACAAAGGTTTACTGCAGACAGACATTGATTGGTGGTAATTATGGCCTTCTTGACCTGGAAACATTCATACCAAATCCTGATTATTACAGGCAAGTCCTTACAAACTGTTGAATTTTCACAAATATGAATTCTGCTTAATCAAATTATGATTTTTTTTTTCTTTTTCTTAAATTTTTGAACTGTTGAACAGTGCATTGCTATGGCATAGGCTGATGGGGAAGGGAGTTCTTAGTGTTGATATTGGTGGATCTCCTTATCTAAGAGCCTATGCACACTGCAGGAAACAAAAGGTAAGAACTTGCTATAAAAATAAAAGGGAAATTTACATGCAAACGATAAAACTCTTTTGTATTTACATATCTAACCCCCAAAGTTTGATATTTATAGTTATAATAGCTTGGTGTCATGTAAATGTGTATTTCTCTTTTATAAAGACAGTGGTGGCGGTATTTTTGACGTGATATTAAAGGTTTGAGCGGATGAATGTAAATATGAAACTCGTGTTAAAGTAAATCGCGATAATAGAGGATGCATGTCATCATTCCATTTTGATCAGACGGTTCATATTCTTATTATTGTGTATGGATTTATGTGCATTATAAAACGCTATATATTGAAATTTGTAAAAAACTCAACCCATAGTTTTGGTTTGTCATATTCATAATGATTTGATCAGGGCACACACAAATACACAAATACGCAAATTCACGGAAGGTACTATTGTAAATATGGGTGTTTTGGGTGTTATGCATGTAACTCTCCCATAAATTATTATTGAAAAAATCTCTTCACAATCAAAGTGGAAAATTTAAAACCTTTCCAAACAAGCACTATATCTTTATAGAAAAGAACCTTTAGTTGTATCCAAGCATTTTGAGGGGCACATTGGCAAATTCCTTTTTTTCTTGGGACATTTACATGCATACCTCACAATTTTCATGTATTTACATATTTAACATATTAACATTCATATTCACATACATTACACTCAAATCTTCAACATCACAATCTTGAAATACACATTTTCATGCCCCTCAAAATGCTTGGATGTACACATTTTCATACACATTTACATGCATACCTCACAATTTTCATGTATTTACATATTTAACATATTAACATTCATATTCACATACATTACACTCAAATCTTCAACATCACAATCTTGAAATACACATTCTCATGCGTAGTTTTATGACACCAATGTGTTATAAGTGTAAAAATCAAACTTTGAGTTTTAGATTTGTAAATACATAAGAATTGTACGGTATATATGTAAATATACCTTTTTTTTTCTTAACTCACTCACATCCGTATGTGGAGCTCAAGACTTTGTTGTTAGAGGCAAAGTTTTCAACCACTTGGAACATTTACATACATACCACCCAATTTCTGTAAAATAACATATTTCAACACCTAAATTCTACTTCTTGCATTTATACCCTCTAAATCTTTCATGCCACATAAAAAACACTTTTTTTAACTTTTCAAACATGAAATGCACCTCGGCATAAATGTAAAATTTGAAATTTAGGTGTCAAAAAGCTTCTTTTTTTCTAATACAAAACGCAACGGAATCACAGCCCGGGATCTCCATGCTCCTAATCAACCTAAGCAAATCGACCGGCTTCGTCGTGATAGTTCGAAGCGATCGAAAAGTTCTCGAACAAACGGTTTCTCAGATCGAAAATGAAGTTTCTGATGGATCTGAGGGAAGAGAGGAATATCATTTGAGTGGAAAAGATGGAGATTATCTGAGCAGGACAATGCTGCTCAATGGAAATCCTTTGCAACTCACTGAAGATGGAGAGGTTCCAGAGCTAATTCCTGTGCTTAATGCTGTTAATCATCCTCTCAGCATAGCTCCTCTTTCTATTGCTTTTGTTGTGTTCCCCAGTTTTGAAGCTGATGCTTGTGCTTGATGAGTTGCAGGGTGGGTTTGGGGCAGTTTATCTGCTGTTGCGGCATTTAGAAAATGCCACTTCACTGTTTGGAAATTGCGTTTGAGCAACTTATCCGAAAACGCAGTTGGTTTCTTACACTGAACGCAGAACGCGGATCGAACCCCGCGGTCCGCGTTTCCAGATATGCGACTTATCTGGATAAGCACAAGCTGCCCCAAATGCACTATTTTGTTTTTTTTAGAAGATTTACATGTATAACGCATATTTCTTATATTTTTACATATCTGATATCTAAGTTTTTATACATACATGCATAGCAGTTAAGTTTTGATTTTCATGCATAGATTTATGACACTAAAATGTTTACGGGTTAGATATGTAAATGCACAAGAATTGTGTGGTATGTATGTTGATTTCTCCCCCTTACCCCCAATAATTTTTTTTTTCTTTCGAAGATTTACATATATACCAAATAATTCCTATGTATTTACATATCTATTATGTAAATTTTTATATTTACATGCATATAATTGAAGAATAGGTTTTCTAGTATAGGTTTATGACGCCAAAATGTTATCAATGTGAATGTAAAATGTTTCTGTGTTTGATATGTAAATGCATAGGAATTGTGTGGTGTTTATGTAAATTTCTCTCCCTTTTTTTTCATTGTTGAAGATGGATTGGTGAATAAAAATTGTAGAGAAACTTATTTATTGTTGAGTTAGAATGTTGAAGCAATGTTCTCAATTGCTATGATGGCTTGGGGGAATGTTTTGGATCATTTTGGGATAATTGCATTCAGATCATTCTAAACATTGATATTTACAAATTAATCTGTGATGTTTTTGTACTACCGAGCTGATTTACTTACGCATGCCACAGTCAAACTATTGAGAATTTGATAAAAATGAAAAAATAGGGGTTGGGGGGTTTACCATGAATTTTGATATTTGAGTGAGAACTTGAAAAATGGATGAAAGAGGGCGGTAGATTTGTAAATAGCTAGTTTTGGGCGGTTTGTATGTAATTGTCACCATTTAGCTTTTTATTTTTGTTCTGCTTTGTTTTATTTTGATTTGAAATTAAATTAATTTTGAGTGTTAAAATAAAAAATATATATATAATATTTTTTTTTATTTTAAGGTAATTAAAAATTATTTTGAGTATTTCTAAAATAATGAATTGATTTGTTTATAAAAATAGGTATATATAATATATATTGAATAAAAATGTCTTAAAAAATAAAATAAAATAAAAAAACTCTCATACATGTGGTGTTCATTATGTTCTTTAATTCTTGCTTTTATTTTCTCTTAATTCCAATGCCAATAAATAGAAAAATAGAAGGGAGACTTGCATGCCTACCACACAATCTTATGTATTTAAATATTTAATGCCCAAAATTTTATTTTACATATATATATATATATATATATATATATATATATATATATACATATATATGAG
>JXCR01133882.1:5436-15476 GCA_002079205.1 Phalaenopsis hybrid cultivar | reverse complement strand
TATGAGTATTATCACGAATGGGCCAATATCTGGACTTGGGCATCCTTCTATAATTTTCCTACATTGCAGTCAATCTCAAGTTCCATATGAAAGTTATGAAAAAGTTTTACTACCTTGGAAGCCCATGATTCTTATTGATGAAAATTACATAGGAAAAGGAAATGAAGCATTAGATTGTATTTTGGATTATTCATCACATGCTTCAACACCATTGAGACCACCAACAGTTGGAAGTTCAATATCATTGGAGAAGAGAATGAAGAAAATAGAAAGATAACTTCAGAGTATTACAAATGCAGTAGGAAATCTTAACTACCATTTTTATCACCTAGATTGGAGAATGAAGGAGAACTTTGACCATACAGGGACAATTGAAGCAGGATTGGTACAGATGTTCAAGAAAAAAATTGATGGATCAATGAAAATTCAACTGATCAGTTTCCGTATCTACCCTTCTACAATTTATATGTCCATTACCAGTTTGCGGGAGATATTAGAGGAGGAGAAAGTACTGAAGAAGAGGCAGATTAATTGAAGAAGTTGGACTATCTACTATTTTAAAATACTTATGTTTTTAATGTAATTGTGTAGATTGGATTTACTTTACATTACTTCAGAACTTTGATTATGTGTATAGTTTTGTGTCAGTGTTCTAGTGTTGTTGCTTGATTTTGACGTTGAATTATAAGTTAGTTTGCTTTCAAGATGTGAAAATGAGATTAGTAAAATGTATTTGAAAAAAGTTTATTTTCATATCTAAAAGTTAGTTTGGTGTTTTTTGTGAAAATGTTTATTTGTGAATTATTTTTAGATGAAAATTAATGTTCAAAAAGACAAAATAAACTTTGGGGTAAATTGGGAGAAAATTGAAAATTGAAAAGATTAAAATAGTGAATTTTTGGCCTTTGGCGCCGGATGGGCACCAACAGCACCCTCCACCCAAACCGACCCTAACACCTTTAAAATTTGTGATTTACACAGTGAAACGCCATTTTTACCCTTTGAGTCACCTTCAACCTCCAGTTTTTGCACCTAGGGCATTCTAGTGCTCGGATTTGAGGCGATTTTAAGGCAAACAAAGCTTAGATTTCATCTTCTCTAGGTCAGAGCTACACATCAAACTCAAAATTTTTTATTTTCACCAAGAATTTATCTCACATTGCCGAGATCCAAAATTTTAAGATTTTTTTGGAAGATTTTGAGAAAATCCTTTGGAGAAGAACTCTTACTTAGTAGATTTAAGTTCAAAATGTTCGACATTGTGATTTTCAGAATTTTTTTAGGGATTTATTTTAATTTTGTTAAATTTTGGTAGATTTACTTTGGCACTTACAATGAGCAAAAGAAAAAGAAAAGTGGATTTTGATGATCAAAATTTTGTCAATTACAAGGCGAGCATTTGCTTCAATAGCCTACGTAACACTAAAAAGTGATTCCAAATTGAGGATTTAAAATCTAGGAGGTGAAGTTGAGAATATAATCAATGCTTGGCAATGGGAGAATTTCTACTGCTTTACTGCCAAGTCGATTATTGGTGTAGTGATGGAGTTCTATGCCAATTTTAAGGAGACTTCTGAAGACTTTGTGTTTGTTCGAGGGAAAATGGTGGAGTTTACTCCGAGTAAAATTAATGAATTTTATCATTTGGAAGATGTGTATGGCTGCCAGTACAAATCGTTTTCTACTACTAATGAGGCCTTGGATGATGTTATTTCTTTTCTTACTGATGGAAGAGGAACCTGGAAGGTGAAGACTGGTGTGAAGGTATACTTTCCTCTTTCTATGTTAAATGCAGTATCTAAGGCCTGAAACTATTTTATTTCTGGAAGAATGATACCTACAAATCATCATAGTGAGGTTATAAGGGATAGAACCATCATAAACTTCTATATCTAGTCAATGAAAATAATAGATGTGGGCTCAATTATTTATAGGAACCCACGATCTATTGCTTTTGGAGAGACTATTGGAGGTTTAGCACATGCTGCCATGATCTTCACACTCTGTGAATAGGCAGGAATTGATTATAGACTAGAGGAGGAGATGATTGAACCTCTAAGACCTATGGGGTCTGCTAATATCAAGACTTATGAATCTCATGTTGGATGGAGATCTAGAAGTAGGACCAGGGATATTCCTTCTACTTCAAGTAATTCTAGTTCCCCTACTATCCAATAATATATGGAACAAATGATGATCCAACAATGAAATATTTTGAGAATGGATCATATAATGGAAAATATGGAGGGCCGAAATGCTCACTTTGATGATTTAATAAGACAAAATTTTGAATATGATACTTCTTATGATGATGCAATGGTCAAATTAATGAAGGGTCATCACTCAGTTCAGTTTCCTACTCACCCTATTTTTACTCCATATGAGCGGCATAATTTCGAAGTGGATGAAGAAGAAGAAGAAGATGACTGGTGATGCTTTCGTTAGATTTTTGTTTAATTGTACTTTATTTTTGACATTGTTTATTTATGGACTGTGGTAATTTATTTTTTGTTGTATGCTGTGATGTGAACTTGTGGATTTATGAGACTGTTTTTAATACTGTTATTAGTTTTTAGTGTTTTGTTGGATGTATTTGTAGTTAACTCTTTCTCAGCAAATTTTTATATGTATTACGTGCTATTTAATGTTTTAAGTTTTGTAGCTTTTTGTATTAGCACGTGCAATATTTTAGGGTTAAGTTTCAAATCAGAACCTTCAACAGGTATGTATTTTCTTTATATATTAAATGTTTTCTTTAACCCTTAATTTTTAAGTTCTTCATTTAAAATATTTCAAAAATTTATGTTTGGGGGGAAGAGAAATTACTTTTAAAGAAAATAAACTTAATTTTATTTGTCCTCAATTAGTCATATTTTCAANGTAGTTAACTCTTTCTCAGCAAATTTTTATATGTATTACGTGCTATTTAATGTTTTAAGTTTTGTAGCTTTTCGTATTAGCACGTGCAATATTTTAGAGTTAAGTTTCAAATCAGAACCTTCAACAGGTATGCATTTTCTTTATATATTAAATGTTTTCTTTAACCCTTAATTTTTAAGTTCTTCCTTTTAAAGAAAATAAACTTAATTTTATTTGTCCTCAATTAGCCATATTTTCAGAATATTTTAAAAATTTAACATGACCTTTGGTAGTAGAGGGTAACCTTAGATAACTATATCTATGTTTCTAAATGTATAATAAACTTGAGTAAAATTTTTAAATATTAAAGATTACTTTTAGAGATTAAGATTATTTGATATGATAGAATAAGACTATATTTTTCTATTTTTAGTAAGGGAATTTGTATTTTTGAAGTATTAAAAATCTTAGAGATTCATGTAAAGAGAAACGATTAAAACTTTATAAAAAATCTTTAAAGCTAATTAAATTTATAAAGTGAAGGAATGTGAAAAGGNAAACGATTAAAACTTTATAAAAAATCTTTAAAGCTAATTAAATTTATAAAGTGAAGGAATGTGAAAAGGTTTTAACTTTAAGAAGGGGATAGTAAAGTTCAAAATCATTAAAGGCTATCCAAATATAGTAATCCTCACATGAAAAGAAAAAAGAAAAGAAAAAAAGGATTGAAAATGATCCTGAAAAGAAAAGAGAAAAAAGATGCGAGGAGAAGCTTGAGGAGATGCGTAATTAAAAATTAGCTTCACTTAAATCAACTTAATGGAGAAGGCTTTACTACATTTTCTAAACTTATATTTCAGTATTAGCATATTCACTAGTAAAGTTTCAGGAAGTTCANTGCGAGGAGAAGCTTGAGGAGATGCGTAATTAAAAATTAGCTTCACTTAAATCAACTTAATGGAGAAGGCTTGGCTACATTTTCTAAACTTATATTTCAGTATTAGCATATTCACTAGTAAAGTTTCAGGAAGTTCATTTTCATATGGATATTCTAAGTGGCTTTAATATGAATAATTTTTAATTTTCCTTGAAAAGAATAGAGAATAAAAAATTATAGACTTGACTACTAGATATTCGTATTCCATTAATATTAACTTGAGTTGTTTTGAATTTTTATTTAATGATACTATTTTATCTAATGAACTAAGATATGAAAATATAGAAGTTAAAATATTTACCATAAGTCATATTTTTTTATGTAATAAAGGAGTTACTTGAGGAAAAGTAACATTTAAGTTTGGGAGAGTTTGATACACCAAAAATATATGCATTTTTAGACCCATATTTTCTACCCATTTTTGGTGATATTACACTTTAATGGAAGACATTTTCTATGTTTTATTGCAGGTTGTTGATTTTGAGGACTTGGAGCAAAAAGGGAGCAAAAAGGATGAAACTTAGAGCAAAACTGGAGAAGTTCAAAATTTGTCCAGCGCTGACGGCACCATTTGACAAAGACTTTGGATTTAATTATGGATCTCTGGCTCTGATGATGCCAGTGTTGGCAGAAGCCCTGTTTCTAGAAGATTTGATGAATTTGAACTCTTTTTGAAGAGTTGTTGGATGCAAATATTGGAGAACCAACCTAGGCTCTATTTAGGGCCGAAATTTGATCAGAAACCCCCCTTTGCACCATTTTAACTTCTTCCACTCATTTCAATTTTCCTCTTCACCCATCTACATTCCACGCCATTACACACCATTAGTTAGTTATTATTTTTATGTATTTGAGTTTTTGTGGTGATTTTAAGTGTGAATTCTTCTCTAAGAAGTGTTGGAGAGGAAGAGAAGTGAGAGATTTCTTTTTTCTACATTTTCTAAGAAAGACTACAAAGGATTTGCTTGGGAAATAGTTTCAGATAAGTGCTGTTTATTTATTATTGTTGTATGAACTTTATTTTATATATATAATTTGTGTTTTGTTGTATCTTTCTTCTGAAATCTGAGTAGATTCTTTTATCTTTCTCCCAACTCTTAGATATGGTGAAATGAAGAGATAATGTGGATGTGCCAATGTTAAAATCTAAAATACATTGTGATGATTTTTCAACTCCGCTATTAATTTACTTTTCAATCTAGCCAGTTGAATAGTTAAAATATGTTGTGAAACATATTATTCTAGAAATGGAGTATGAGTTCTACAACAGAATGAGAATCACATTGAAGTCTATGAAGGAGTATTTCGTTCATGGGATTAAGTAAAAATAAATAGGGAAATATACTTTGTTGGGTGTAAAATTAGAGATTTCCAGGGTGACATGCTGAAACTCCTCAATTTGATCTTAGTGTTTAAAAACTAAACCAAGAGTTACTATTCAGGGGAAGGGAAGTGGGAGCTAGTATCCTCCTAGACTAGCCATGAATTTAGGGACTAAAACTAAGACTAGCCAATGATTTTCTATAACACTGAATCAGGGTAGAGAATTAAAATTGCTCTTATTTAGCACAATACATATTTAAACCATTTATCTCATCACATTTCACCCAAAACTCATTGTAGTGGACAAGATGCTTTTTCACATTAGAAAACTTATCACATAAACATAGTTTAATAGTTTAATAATTATTAATTTTGAACCCTGCTCCTAAATTCTACTAGTAGTAAATAATTTAGCTTTGATAGTATCTTAAACATTCAAAAAGAGTAATAATAATTTCATTTGATTTCTATAAATTTCCTAGTTAATTTATCATTTCAAATTTAAATCTTCCCCATGAGATTGATATTTGGGATGGGACTTAAAAAGAAAGTCTTATATTACTTGATAATGATTAGTATACTTTCGTAGAATCCCAACTTAAGTGCTTAATTTTATTATTCATAAAACACCACATAAAGTTTTTGGCATCATTGCAAAGCAGAGTCAACTTTATAAATTTCACACAACTTCTTTTTCTCGGGATCAATAGTCGCGATGCGTATGCAAGGAGTAAGTAATCTCAAACTAGAGAGAAGCAAACTTAACAAATTTATCATATTCTTTTCTTGTTGTTTTTATTACATTTAATTATAAAATATATTTTCAAATTTTAATTTTCTTTGGTTGATTTTCAAAATTATTTTAAATTTTAATATCAGACATCTGTTGTATCGTTCTTTTTTCATGATAATTTAGAACCGTCATATGGTTCCGTAGCAGTTTATTAATCATACGAAGAGGTCAATTTGACAAGCAAGTTGAAACTTGAAAGATATTTCATTAATCTGCTCCAAATAAGAGTTACAGACTTAGTACATGCTGAAGTATCAATAGACGACCTGCTGAATTCATGTGGAACATAATATACTGAATACATATCATAAGATGAACATATATTGCTAGCTGACTGTCCATCTTCGGTGAGGTGAGCTCCTGATCTAGCTGACCTACTAAGCCACGCTCTAGGATAAGAACTCCCTTTGCACGTACTTGGAGTTACAACCTTCTCATATCTCATAAGGTTACAGTTCTTCTAATTCTGGGTCTAGACGGAGCCTTTGTGGTATCTTATCATCTCGTATTCTTCTCAAAGTTACAAAAAAACTTAGGATATCGCACTCTGGGGATGCAGTGTTCGGCCAAATCCACTCCATTTTCTTTAAAACAAGTACTGAGCCCATTGAAGATGGAATTTCTCTGGACCCATTGAATTCTCCAGAGTCAATGATGTCAATTCCTCTTGCAAAGAGTATGTTGCTCCTGCTCATGAAAGATACTATGCAAAAAGGTCTGACAAAGTCATGGTGGTCAATATGGGGCGGAATGCAACTCCCCTTCTCGTAAATTTTGATTATGCAGCTATTCAGGATGCAATCGAGTGGCAGTATATGATACACTATATATATATATGCATTTTTAGATCCATATTTTATACTTATTTTTGGTGATATTGCATTTTAATGGAAGGTATTTTGATGTTTTCTTGTAGGTTATTGATTTTTAGGACTTAAAGCAAAAAAGAAGAAAAAAGGATTGAATTTGGAGTCAAAATGATGTTTTTGAAGAAGTAGTCAATGTCGGCTGAGCTAACGGCATAAAACAACAGAACAGCTGAAATTTTTACTCAGTGTCGATGGGGCCAGAACTAGCTCCAAAGGCGGTTCAGCTGCCTTTTCTAGAAGGTTTGATGTATTTTGATGATTTTTGAAGAGATATTAGAGGCACCTCTTTGAGAACAAACCTTGGACTTTATATGGGACCAAAATTCATCAGGATGTGTCTCCTTTTCACTCCAAGACATTCCTCCACGCTCTATTTTCATCATTCTTCATAATCCATCTTCGGTCCACCACCATATTGGAGTCCATTAGTGATTTTTCTTTTATAGTTTAGAGTTTTATGGTGAGATTTAGTGTGAATCTTTCTGTAAGAGTGTTGGATAAGGAGAAAAGTGTGAGATATCTTCTTCCTGTTTTTCTAAGGAAAGGCTACAATGGATTTTCTTTGAGAAAGAGTTTTAGATAAGCTTTGTTTGTTTATTAGTGTTGTATGAACTTTCTTTTATACATGAAATTTGTGTTCTGTTGTGTCTTTCTCATGAAGTCTGAGTAGTTCACTCTATCTTTCTCCCTGCTCTGTGATATGGTGAAATGAAGAGATAATATGATATGCCAATATTAAAATATAAAATAAATTGTGATGATTTTCAACTCTAAATTTAATTTATATTTTTATTTGGACAATTTAATTGTTAAAATATGTTGTGAAACATATGATCTAAGAAATGGAGTATGAGTTCTACAACAGAGTGAGGATCACATTTAATTTCATGGAGAAGAAATTCGTTCATGAAAGGGAATTATTCTTTGTTGGGTGTAGAATTGGAGAAACTTTAGGGTGACAGACTAAAATCCCCGATTCAGTCTTAATGTTTAAAAACTAAAGCAAGAGTTAGCCTTCAGTTTAAGGGAAGTGGGAGCTCTAGAGTGGGAGCCGGTATCCTTCTAGCCTAGCTACGGATTTGGGGACTAAACCTAAGATTAGCCAATGATTTTCTATGCACTGTATCGGAGTAGAGAATTATAATTTCTCCTATTTGGCATAATACATATTATAAATATTTACCTCATCTANATTTGGGGACTAAACCTAAGATTAGCCAATGATTTTCTATGCACTGTATCGGAGTAGAGAATTATAATTTCTTCTATTTGGCATAATACATATTATAAATATTTACCTCATCTCATTTCAACAGAACCTCATTATAGTGGGAAGGATGCTTTTTCAAATAAGAAATCTTCCTTACATAAACATAGTTAATAAGTTAGTATTTACTTTTTAAATTTTACATTTTTGTTTTACTAATATTTAAGTACTTTAGTTTTGATAACATCTCAACATTCAAAATTAGTGACAGCGATTTCGTTTGATTTTCTGTAAATTTCCTAATAAAACTTATATTTGACAATTTACACCTTCCCTATGGGATCGATATTTGGGGCTTAAATAGAAAGTCATTTATTACTTAATAACGATACGTATACTTGAATAGAATCACATTATTAATTGCTTATAATTATATATATTTTACACAACTTACTTTTCATATAAGGATCAAGTTTTTAGCGCTGTAGTGGTGTCAACTTCATAAATCCTTACATATAAAAAACTGGGATCAAGTTTTTTGCGCCGTTGCGTAGGAAAGGTAACGGTTAAATTTTGGTAAATTAAATAGTTTTGTTAAAATAGGAAAATTAGAGATAATATATATACTATAAAAATATATAAAAATTAAAAACTATAAAAAATCAAAAATAAAAAAAAAGAATTTTACTTTGCTTACTTTATTTAGTTATGCAAAATATTGGATCTGAAGGCTTAGTACCTTACAATTCAGAGTTTGAATGTACTATTAGAAAAATTTGAAAACAACAAAGAGAAATTAAAAATTTAAAAGAAATGGCAAATTACCTAGAAAATCCAAGAAATTACAATCGACAAAGACCTTTAAAAGATTATGCAAATCCGATAGCAGATGAACTTAACTTGNCAATCGACAAAGACCTTTAAAAGATTATGCAAATCCGATAGCAGATGAACTTCACTTGACTATTCAAAATCCCGATGTTGCTGCTAATTCATTTGAGGTAAAACCTGCTATTATCCAAATGTTATAAAATAATCAGTTTGGAGGATCACCTACTGATAATCCTAACTTACATCTTGCTAGTTTTCTCGAGATTTGTGCTACATTTACACATGATAAAGTGTCTAATGATGCTATTAGGCTTAGCCTTTTTCCTTTTTCATTAAGGGATAAAGCCAAGGCTTGGTTAAATTCATTAGAACCTTGATCTATTATAACTTAGGGAGAACTATCATAAAAATTCTTGTNAACTCCCCTTCTCGTAAATTTTGATTATGCAGCTATTCAGGATGCAATCGAGTGGCAGTATATGATACACTATATATATATATGCATTTTTAGATCCATATTTTATACTTATTTTTGGTGATATTGCATAAAATATATGCATTTTTAGACCCATATTTTATACTTATTTTTTGTGATATTGCACTTTAATGGATTTAATGGAAGGTATTTTGATGTTTTCTTGTAGGTTATTGATTTTTAGGACTTAAAGCAAAAAAGAAGAAAAAAGGATTGAATTTGGAGTCAAAATGATGTTTTTGAAGAAGTAGTCAATGTCGGCTGAGCTAACGGCATAAAACAACAGAACAGCTGAAATTTTTACTCAGTGTCGATGGGGCCAGAACTAGCTCCAAAGGCGGTTCAGCTGCCTTTTCTAGAAGGTTTGATGTATTTTGATGATTTTTGAAGAGATATTAGAGGCACCTCTTTGAGAACAAACCTTGGACTTTATATGGGACCAAAATTCATCAGGATGTGTCTCCTTTTCACTCCAAGACATTCCTCCACGCTCTATTTTCATCATTCTTCATAATCCATCTTCGGTCCACCACCATATTGGAGTCCATTAGTGATTTTTCTTTTATAGTTTAGAGTTTTATGGTGAGATTTAGTGTGAATCTTTCTGTAAGAGTGTTGGATAAGGAGAAAAGTGTGAGATATCTTCTTCCTGTTTTTCTAAGGAAAGGCTACAATGGATTTTCTTTGAGAAAGAGTTTTAGATAAGCTTTGTTTGTTTATTAGTGTTGTATGAACTTTCTTTTATA
>JXCR01133877.1:9438-20123 GCA_002079205.1 Phalaenopsis hybrid cultivar | reverse complement strand
AGTTGTTTGGACTGCTGATGTTATATGTGTTTTGTTGTGTTGGATATTGTTGTGATGTTTAAAAAAATGTTTTTGTGTTATTGTGAGTAGTTATGTTTTGTTTTTTGTGGTAGTAATTGTGTGAATATGGTTGTTTAGTTGTATTGTTATGGTTTGTAAAGAATTTATCCAAATATTTTAGGAAGGTTTAGAATATTGCTAACTTTCACTTAAGAATTTAATGTTTAAATTTTCAATTTACTACCATATACTTTATTTATGTTATAGTTATGAATTTATGTTATTTTGTGTTTATTTGCTTTTATATTATCCTCCACTACATAGAAGTCCGTTGAATCTCATGTATGTCAAAATTAAGTTAAAATTTGATCAATTTATTTTTACTCTTGTTTTTAATTTTTAAACTTGTATATTTAGGATATGAAAATTCTTGTAAGCATGTTATTTTTAGTTTTCATTCCTTATTTATATATTATGATAAATTGTTTTATCTTATTAAAAATTTAAGCTTGAGGGGATGAAAAACAGTTTTCAAAGCTTGAATTTTATTTGTTCTCAAATGTGCTACAAGTAAATTTAATTTTGATTGAAAAGAAATTATTATGTTTTTGAAGTTATATTAGGGAAGTCAAATCATTTTTAACATTTTCTTTCTATTTCTATAATTTCAGTTATAAATGTTTTAACCTTTTAAGAAAAAACTAAGTTTATGGAAGGGAGAAAAACTATTTAAGAAAAAAAAACATAATTTTTATTGTCCTTAAGAAAACTATAATCAAAGAAAATATCATTTTAAAAGTAATATGGGGGCATGTGGTGTTATTTTTAGAGAATTGTATTTTTTTATTCTATAGATGTTTGGTACACTTAAGTAAATTTTTAGTGATAAAGGTTAGTTCTAAGAATTAAGATATCACGTAAAAGAGAGTATGGATATGATTTTAATATTTAAAGTAAAAAAAGAAATTATGATTTTGAAATACTGAGGACCTTAGATCTATACTTTAAAGTATTGAGACTCTATGAAAAATCATTTTTAAAAAATAATACAAATTATCAAAGTAAAGAAATGTGATGATTTTTTAACTTTAATAGGTGGATAGTGAAGTTACAAATCATTAAAGGTTGATCCAAATATAGTAATCTTCACTGAGAAAAAGAAAAGAAAAGATTGAAAAGGATCCTGAAAAGAAAAAATAAATTAAGAAAAGAAAAAAGAAAAGTATATATAAAAGTGAGGAAAAACTTGATGGGTTGTCTAATTAAAAATTGGCTTCACTTGAATCATTTCATAAAGAAAGAGGCTTAATTAGAGTTCCGAGCTTTTATTTTCTTACAGTTTTAGTTTAACTTTACTACTAGAGTTCTCTCAAATTATATTTGTTATTTTTCTGAGACCCTATGATTTTCAAACTACAAATAATTTTTAAAATGAATAGAAAATTAGAATTCCTATATTTGATTACAAAATATTCTTTTGTTTTATTTCTAGCCTGAATTACTAAGATTTTCCTAAAGTCATAACTACCACATTTATAGGAAAAAACTATAGAGGTCTTTAATGAAACCCACTACCACATGTTAACATATTTAATTTTTCAAAAAAAAAAAAGTTACTTGAGGACAAGTAACAATTCAATTTGGGGGATTTTTGACATGCCTAAAATATATTGCTTTTACTTGCACATTTAATGCCTGTTTTTAGTTATATTGGGCTTTAATGCAAGGTATTTTTGATTTTTTTTAGTTGTAGGTACACTAAGTGGAGCAAATGGAGCAAATTAGAGTCAAATGAAGCAAAAAGGTTAATGTTGATCTAGCGTTTAGGGGCCAGAAATAGAGAGCCTGGCGCATAGGCGTCATAAGCAATTATCTAGAAGATCCATTGAACATGGACAAATTTTGAAGGGATGCTTGAAGTAACTTATGAGGATTTTGAGAGATTTATTTAAAGAGGCTTCTGGAGATTCAAAAGAGAGACTTTTGGAGGAGCAAAAAGGAGACTTTTGGATAGAATTGGATTCTTCCTAGAGAGGAGAAATTCTTGGAGGCTTGTTAGGACTTAGATGAGAAGAGAGGATGTGAGAGATATCTTCTTCACCATAGTTCTAAGTAAGTTTAGTGTAGAACTATAAAGAGAGTAAGTGATTCAAAGAAACTAGAAGGATTGTTTGGGAAGGAGTTCAAAGAAAAGTTGTGTACTTTGTTTATTTTTACTTAGTCTTGTCTTGTAAGCTTTTATTTATCTATAAATCCATGTGTTGTTGTTTCTTTCCCATGAGATCTGAGTAGTTTCCTTTGTCTTTCTCCCTATAATGAGAAATAATTATGTGTAGGAATGTAGTTTAGTAGAAGTTCTTTTAAAATTAAATAAATTGTGATAATTCAAACTTTTTGCTTAATTTACTTATTGATCTAACCAATTAATTTGTTAAAATCTGTTGTAAAATATAGTGACCTAAAATGGGCTATGTTTCAACAAAGTAAGAATTAAATTTAGCCTCATGGATGAGAATGTAGTCCCTAAGGTTAAGTACAAATAAATAGGGAAATATGTTTTGATATGTGCAGAATTGGAGATTTTAGGGTGACAGACAGAATTCCCCAACTTGGTCTAGATGTTTGGAAACTAAAGTGAGATGTTTGCCCTAAAGTGAGGGAAAGTGGGAACTTTAGAGTGAGAGCTAGTATCTTTAGCCAATTTCCCATGAGATCTGAGTAGAGACCAAACTCTAGATTAGCCAATTTTCTTTATGCACTCGAGAGAGTGTAATGAATAGAATTTATCTTATTTGGCACAATACCTTAATTATATTTAAAATTATTTTTCTACACTAATTATAAACTCATTGCAAGAGGAAGGATGTTTTATAAAAATTTGAACTCTTCATACAATGTTAGTTTAGAGTAGTGGTAACTTTACATTTTAAAACCTTTTTAGATTGTCCTGCATTTATATTTTGCATTTGCTTAGCATACTAGCATTCCTTTTAATTCTATAGGATTATATATTACACAAAACATTGTAATCATTTTTTATATAAGTTTACTACAATTTAAACAAGATTTTATTAAAGTCACTACACAAAAACTTGTAATCATTTCCTATATGAGTTTACTACAAAAAAACATGTTGGATAGACTCGCAAGGCGCACTTTGTTTGCTTTTTGGATGGGTATTCTAGATAGCACCAAATACCTATAACCCTTGAATTTCAAGAAAAGCCAACATTTACTATTCCATATGGGAAAGGAATTCATGTTTTCATGGAGAATTTCTCAATTTTTGGTACCTCTTTTGATTTATGTCTGGATCATTTAGCTAAGATTCTAAAATGAAGTCATGAAATAGATTTACTTCTCAATTTGGAAAATGTCATTATATGGTCGCATGAGGAATTGTGTTAGGACATAAGATTTTTGAAAATGGCATGAAAGTAGATCCAACTAAAATTCAATTTATTGCTGAATTACCAGCTCCTACATCAGTGAGAGGAGTAACAATTTTTCTAGGACATGCTAGGTTCGACAGGCGGTATATTAAAAAATTTTAAAAAATTGTTAAGCCTCTACGCTATCTTTTAGAAAAAAACACAAATTTTGATTTTAATGAGGATTGCCTAAATGTTTTCAAATTATTAAAGGAAAAATTAATCATTGCACCTTTTATTGTTTCACCCGACGGGGAAAAACCATTTAAATTAATGTGTGATGCAAGTGATTACGCTATTGAGGCAGTATTAGGGCAAAAATATGATAATATTTTAAAATTATATGCTATGATAGTAAAACCCTTAATGAAACTCAAATTAATTATTCTACCACTAAAAATGAATTATTGGCGATAGTAAATACTTATAATAACTTTAGACCTTATCTCATTCAGGCGAAATGTATCACATTACTAAATATTTGATGCTGAAGAAGGATTCAAAGCCATGATTATTAGATGGGTGCTTTTGATGCAAAAAATTGATTTTTAAGTAGTAGATAGGAAGGGTATCAATAATCAAATCATTGATCATTTATCAAGGCTAGAACGGCAAAACTATGGTGATAATGATAATGACATAAATGAAAATTTTCCTATTGAATAATTATACTATGTTTCTGAGTGGCGTACTCTGTGGTATGCTGTCATAGTTAACTACCTTGTTCGTCATATTTTACCCTACAGATTAGACAGCCACCAAAAGAAAATTTTCATGTATGACATAAGATTTTACTATTGGGACGACCCTTATTTATAAAAGAAATGTAAGGACTTAGTGATCAGAAGATGTGTGTATTTTGAAGAAATCAAGAAAATCATTAAGAAATGTCATGAATCTGATTTTGGGGACATTTTAGAGTGGATTAAACTACATATAAAATTTTACAATCTGGATTCTATTTTCCAACAATATTTAGGCATGTTAATACTTACGCAAAAACATGTGATAGATGTCAAAGAGTAGGCAATATTTTTAAGAGAAATGAAATGCCCCTAAATTTTACCTTGGAAGTTGAAATTTTTTATTTATGGGGTTTAGATTTTATAGGATCATTGTACCATCTTCTAGAAATGAATCTTATGAGAATGCTAGATTTTACAAGGAAAAGATGAAAAATTGGTATGATCAAAAGATTTTAAGAAACCATTTCAAACCTGGACAAGAGGTTTTGGTATACAATACTCAATTGAAATTATTTTTTGGAAAACTTAAGCCTAGGTGGTCGGGGCCATTTATTGTGATAAAGCCTATCATTTTGGTGTTGTGGATATTAATGATATGAAAATTAAACAAATAATTAAAGTAAACATGCATCAACTAAAACTCTACAATTGTGGAGACAAGCCTTTGTATGAAGAGATTCTGATGTTGGGCCAACCTGAGTAAAACATTAGATACGTCGAACTGATAATGTTAAACCAAGCACTTTGTGGAAGACAACCCATAGTTATCTGTGTGGATTGATTTATGATTTTTGTTGTTGTGGACTATATGATGTATTAATGAGACCTACTAGATGTGAGGAGGCACAAATACACTAATTTGATGATTAGAACGAGATTGGGACATGAAAAACTTGATGCAAGGAGAAATGGTGTTTACGTAAGCACTTGGGCCTATGCTCCAAACTTGATGCCTAATGCCAAAATTTGGTAAGCCTGGCGCCTAAGTGCCAGAATCTGACACCTAGGCGCCATAGTTACATTACGTGGGTAAAGCTGTCCACAATGGTTTTAACCAAAAATTTTCTATTAAAATCACTAAATCTCGTCCCTTAAAGTTAGAACTTTGAAATTTGCCCTGAGAGAAAAAGAATTGGAGAAGATTTGAGTGGTTAGTTGATATTTCTTGACTAAATGGAGAGTATAAGGAACAATGATGAAAGTGAGAAGAAGACAGTGCCCAGGGACACCCAAACTTAGTTTAATGGTTTACTGACACTAAGTTATGAACATATCACTACAAACTGATGAAGATTGAAGAGGGTTGGGAATCCTGCACAACAAGCTAAGTGACATGTACCACCAGTACAAGAATTTGGAGTGGCAGATGCAACTCCAATTCAACCATTTGGCTTATTATCAAGACTATCAGGTAATTATGTATCTTGATAAAAAGTGGATCAATGAGAAAACATCCTTAAAATTCTCTCATTCTCCTTTCTACCACGTATATGATTGCAACTTTCTATCAATTAAAAAGGTGGAAGATAATGGTGCCAATAATTACTGATCATTGGAAGGACTTCTGAGGATTTTATGTGTTAAATATGCATGTTATTGCAATTAGTGTGTTAAATCTACTCGAGGTACTATGTAGTATTTGTATTAGTAATGGTTTGATCTATATCATTAATTTGATATGTTCTTTGTATTATAACTTGTTTGTTGGTAATGAAAATGTGTTAAGTTTATGAAAAATCTTGTGTGTTTGATTGTTGGAATGAATGGAGTTTTTAAAGTTATAATGGACTAAATTAAAGTTGGAAGATGTTGGTAGGATAGTCAATTAAGGATTGAGGTTAAATTAATTTTAAATTTTGATTTGGAGGCCTTAGGCTTGTTGTGTCACACTTAAAACTAAATTTTCCAAAGATTCGAGCCTTAAGCCTAGGCAGCAAAATTGGCACCTAAGCACCAGCCATTTGTACAAAAAGGAGCCTAGTCATCAAAATCTTGTGCCTAGGCGCCAGACTGGCTGAACTGTTTAATAAGAGTAAAAATTGGGATTTAAGCCAGCCCACCGTTTCTTATATTTCTTCTTCTTCTTTATCCTCTAGTTTTCGAAACTGACACTTAGAGCTTCCCCTAGTTTGAGATTATTCAACTTTTAGAGGCCAAAAACAACGGATTTCATCTTCTCCATGTTAGATCAACATTTTGGCATAGAAATTTTATGGTTTCACAATGGATTTCTTCCACATTGAGTGGAGCCCAAAAATTGCTAAATTTTGGAATTTGTCGTAAAAAATCCATGGATGAAAGCTTCATTTTCTTGGAAAATACTTTTAAGAGCCTTTAAAACTTATAAATATTAGAATTTATCCAGATTTGAAGCATGGCTCCTAAAACTAAGAAAGGAAAGGGGAAGAAAATCTTTGATAACACAAAATTTGTGAATCATAAGGCTCAGAACATATACAATGAATTTCTATTGTCACGAAAATTCATTACAGAGCGGAGCTTTTCATGTCCTGGTGAGCGGTACAACACCTGATTGTTGCTTGCCAGTGGGAGGTATTCTACTACTTCACTGTCGTAGCAGTTATTTTTGTCATGAGAGAATTTTATGAAAATTTATATAAGGTTCCCAAGGATGAGTTATTTGTTAGAGGACAGGGAGTTGAGTTCACCCCTGAGCGGATCAATGTGCTATATGGTTTATTTCCTTCTCTGGACTGCTTTTATTCAAAGTTTGAGCCTACTGAGTCTGGAAGATTAGTAATGAACATAAGGTAAACATAAGTAAAAGTTTTTAGTAATAAAGGGAAATTCTATTGTTAATATATTTAGTATAAAAGTATAGGAATATGATTTTTCGGCTGTGTTTTCGAAACATTAAGGATTTTAGAGCTACACTTTTAATAATAAATCAAGACTCTATGAAAAATTATTACTGCACTAATACACATTTTTAAATAAGGAAATGTCATAAGTTTTTTACTTTAGGAAGAGGATAGTGATAATCAAAATCATTAAAGGCTATACAGATATAGTAATGCTCATATAAAAAAGACAAAAAAAGAAAGGATTGAAAATGATCCTGAAAGAAAAAGAAAATGAAGAACTAAAAGAAAAAAATGAAAAAATGAAAAAAAAAATGTGGGGAGAAGCTTGAGAAGATGCCTAATTAAAAATTGGCTTCACTTAAATTTTCTTAAAGAAAAAAAACTTATTTACACTTTTGAAATTTTAAAAGTGTTAGTCTCTTTACTAGTAGATTTCACTTATAATTCTTTTTTTTTTAAATTCCTTATTGTGACAAATTACAGTTCTTTTTAAAAAGAATAAAAAAATAGAATTCATAACTTGATTACTGAATATCCTTATATTTTAGTTTTAGCCTGAATTTTCGAAAACTTTTCTTAAAATCTTTGCTATCACATTTATTGGACAAAAATTTAAGATTCTTTAAGTTAAACCCACTACCATAAATTAATATATTTGCTTTACATAGTATAAAGGTTACTTAAGGACGAGTAACATTTAAGTTTGGGAAATTGACATGCTTATGTGTAATTCATGCTTCTTTTTAATAATATTGTACTTTAATGAAAGGTATTTTGTGTTTTTTTTTTATGTGCAAGAAATGGAGTTTAAGAGAAAAGGAGCAAAAAATGGAGCAACAAATAGGTCAAATCAAGCCAAAAGACTATAAGGTGACCTAACGCCATGGAAACTCGATGCTGGTGCCTAATCGTGAAGGCTGGGCACTTAAGCACCAGAAATGGTTTAGTTAAGATTTAATGAATTCAGATGAATTTTGAAAAGGTGCCTCAAGTGACCCTTGGTTATTTTTAGAGCTTTATATATAGAAGGAATTTTTACATGTCCAAGGAGAAGAAAAGGAGAGAAAATTTATTTTGTTTAGTAGTTTAGGCCACTATAGGGGTGGGTGGCCACTATAGTGGGAGTTTGGTGATTATGGGGTTTTGTGAGAGTCTTGTGGAGTCAAGTTCTATCAGAAAACTTCAGAGGATTTCTTGGGGAGAAGTTTGAGATATGTATTTATACTTTCGTTTAAACTTTATCATGTACACTTGGTTTTTATATATATAATGTTTTGTTTTGTTTTCTCCATAATTTCTGAGTAATTTTTTTTTTATCCTTAGAATAAGAAGTAATGATGTGTGGGATGAGAAATTTTTGAATATTTCTTTTATTCAAAATAATTTGTGATAGTATTTTCATTGGTTCTTCATTTACTTTGCAAACTGGTCATTTGTGATGTTAAAACCCATTGTGAAACACAATGACCTGAGAGGGCTATGATTTCATGAACTAATGAGTATCGCACTAAACCTTGGAGGAAGGGGATGCAAAATCTAGGGGGAGTTGATACACCTAAAATATATAGTCTTTTTATACACATTTTTATACCTATTTTTTGAGATATTGCACTTTAATGAAAGGTATTTGTGCATTTTTCTTATAGGTACAATCAAATGGATGAAAATGCTAAATGGAGTGGAAAAAAGTCAAATTTCAAGAAAAAATGAAGAAATGTTCAAAAATGAACTAGGGCGCCTAAGCGTCAAGTTTCTCACACTTAAGCGCTAAAGTTAGTTACATAAAGAAATATTTAATTGGAGCGGAATTTTGAACATGTGTTTGAAGAAATCCTTGATAAAAACATGGGAAATAGCCCATGGACATGAAAATTCATTCAATTGTCTTATGAGGAGGCAAATTCTAGAAGATTTATTGAATGAAGACACATTTTTGAAGAGACACCATGACACCCCTTGGATTTATATAAGCAAAGACTTTGATTTTCCAAGAAAAGGGACCAGCAACCATCCTTTAAAGTTTACCACCGCCACTGCCGCCGCCGACCACTTTTATTTCATTTTATTTTATTTTGAGTTTTAGTTGGTATTGTGAGAGAATGAAGAGAATTCAAGGGAAATTCAAGTTATTTGGTGGAGAGAATTTGAGATAAGTGTTTATCTTTGTAACTACACTTAGTTTTTAATTTAAATTTCTTGTTTTTGTGCTTGATTTCTACTTTTAAACCTCTGTGTGTATGTGTTTTCTCCATCAATTTTGAGTAGTTTTTTTTTTCCAAAAAATGATAAGTGATTAAATGTTTAAAGGAAGTTGTGTGAAGTATTAGTCTCCAATGTTGGAAGAAATTGTGATGATTCAAGACCTTGCACTTCATTTACTTCTTACCTTGCACTTCATTTACTTCTTGATTTGTCCAATTAAGATGTTAAAACCTGCTAAGAGAACATGTAAGATCCAAGATGGTATTGTCTCAGTCAATAAATTGTTGGAATCACATATTAATTTCATGAATGAGAATGTAGTTCATGGGGTTTGTGGGCGCTATTTTGTGCTGGAGGAGTTGCCCATAAGAAGTTGTCGACACCGGAATCGAAATCCCATTGCCCACTTCGGAAGGATGTTCGATTTACATATCTATTTAGTTTTAGAAAAATATGAAATCAAACTGACCCCATATTTTTTTCATAGTCATGAAAGAGCGTTGTACCTCAAATCCTGTATCTATCCCGAAGGATAAACACAAGACTTGAGGTTGAGGCTCGATCAAATAAACTAAGGAATATATGACATCTGTTTGGTCTACGAAACCTTTGTATTTGCCAATAATTTTCCCTATTTAATATGAAGAATTAAATAGGATTTATATTAAGCTAAGTTCGGACATTCTTCCTACAATGACAAGCTCCTATAGTTAATTACATATTAAATGACCAAAGTCACCTAAGAAGACTCTCAATAAAAATCACGAAATATTATCTTCAACAAGTTTCAAAGGGTGGGAATTTTCAATGATATCGGACGTAGATGTGTGAAAGGGGATTGGTTCAAATTTGAAATATTTTGTTGTAGAGTCCAAAGAAGGAAGAACTAGAGGTTTTCATGGATCCAGAGGAGAACCCCGGTGACTTCCCAACCTATCCTAAGGTTTAACTTCATTTATGAGGAGAAATATTAGGTGCTTAATCCTGTTAATTTTATNTTGAATTTCATTTGAAAATCAAATAGGGGTATTAAATTGATTAATTATTCACTTCAAAAGTCATACCCCTAAGTCCTAAGTTCATTTTATTTTAAAAAACTTCCAAATTTTAATAATTTAGAAATTTATTAACTTTTCCTTTTAATTAAGAAAGTGAGGTTGGTTTCTACCAATTAACCCCTTGTGTTTCAAGCATCCAAATTAAGATCAGAGGTTTTCCATTTCCCTCCTTGAATTAAGCTTAAATGTTAATTAAGGCTAAATTTCCAAAATTACGCATTTGCCCTTAAGGCTCTAACACTTCATAATTCATGAAATTTAATCCAAATGACTTTAAAATTTTTATCCTACCTCATTCATGGGTCAATTAAAACATCAGAGGAGAAAATGTGATTTTTGAAAATTTAATTTAATTTTAATAATTATTTTCATGCAAAAATAAGATTTTTCAAAGAAAATTTTTAACTTGACCAAGGTAAATTC
>JXCR01133871.1:35745-55393 GCA_002079205.1 Phalaenopsis hybrid cultivar | reverse complement strand
ATTTGGGGACTTAGCCAATTTGGGGCTAAATTTGAGAATTTTGGATTTAGGCCAAAATAAAATGAATTTGAGGCTTCAACAATGTCAATTGATGGTTAAGTTTGATGTATAAGAATGTTATAAAGATTTTTCAACATTAATTGAGGCCAATTGACTAGGCTATGGGTTCAATTTGGTGAGATTAAGTCATATGGTCAAAATTGGGGTTTTGACCCAAATCAAAATTAGGCTCAAATCATGGACCAATTGAGCTTGGATTTGGTTTAGTTTGGTCACATCAAAAGTGAGTTTGAGTATGGTATTGGAATTGAGGTAAATGGAGATCAAATTGGTGGAAATTTGAGTTGGATTTGGGGAAATTTGGATCTTTAAAGAGTAATTTGGGGATTTTGGTCAAAGATGGTCAAATTGGCTAAATTGGGTCATATGGTAGTTGAGAGAAATGAAATTGGGAATATTTGGGGTTTATTGGAATTTTCTGGGAATTTTTGGAATTTTTGGGATTTTGAGCTATGGAGGGGTATTTTGGTAATTTGGGGTGCTAATCATCACCAATAAGCCCTGGACCAAAGGAAACCCCATTTTGGGTCCTCTACATAGTGGTCTTTGCTAAACCACAGCCCTAAGCTAGTAGGTTTAGGGGACCATCTACATGAGTATCCCAAAAGATCAAGGGATCTAGGCTAGAGATTTGAGTTCAGGGTTGTGAGTTAAAGCCCCATTTTGGGTCTTCTACATAGTGGTCTTAGCTAAACCATAGCCCTAGGGCTAGTAGTGGGGACCATCTACATGAGTATCCCAAAAGATCAAGGGATCTAGGCTAGAAATTTGAGTTCAGTGTTGTGAGTGATTGTGAGTGTAGATGAGTGTAGTGAGTGCCTTAGCTCCAGACCAACACCCACGACCATCTACATGAGTATCCCAAAAGATCAAGGGAACTAGGCTAGAAATTTGAGTTCAGGGTTGTATGGGTGCAGATTAGTGTAGTGAGTGCCTTAGCTCCAGACCAACACCCAAGGTCAACCCTAAGATCCAGCAGAGTGCAGATAAGTGTAGTGAGTGCCTTAGCTCCAGACCAACACCCAAGGTCAACCCTAAGGATAGTGTAGATGAGTGTAGTGAGTGCCTTAGCTCCAGACCAACACCCAAGGTCAACCCTAAGGTGCAGCAATCCTAAGGGTGACAGATAAGTGTAGTGAGTGCCTTAGCTCCAGACCAACACCCAAGGTCAACCCTAAGGTCCAGAAATCCTAAGGGTGACTCATCCTGAGTTTCCCCCACAACACCTACTAAGTACATAGAGGTTGAGAGCAATATGTGGAACTCCAGGTTGAGTGAACCAGACACCTACTAAATGCTAGAGGTTAGGACCAATATGTGGAACTTCAAGTTGAGTGGAGAAGAGTTTGTACTAAGTATTTAGAGGTTATGACCAATATGTGGAACTTCAAGTTGAGAAGAGAAGGGTTTTCAAAATTCTAGTGGTGAGGGTTCCATGTCTAATTTTCTAGGAATAGTCAACAGGAAAAGTCCTATGGCTAGAACCTGGGTGAGGGTTGCAAGTCTAGTTTTCTAGGAATAGTCAACAAGAAAAGTCCCATGGCTAGACCATAGGCTTTCATGTCTAGTTTTCTAGGAATAGTCAACAGGAAAAGTCCTATGGCTAGACCCTAGGCTACTAAAGAGAAAAAAAACTACACCTCAACCGAAAATGAGGTCAACAAATGGACCCCCAATAGGTGTGGTGTGTTGGGCAAGCACACCGCGCGTATTGGCGTTGACTGACGAGATCAACGGGAACCAATACAAACTCCTAAGTCAGCAGACTTTAGAAGTATGTGTAGAGTTGTGTGTGTGATTTATTTCTGCCAGGGAATTAGCAGGTGATAGTCTGGTTGAAATCAAGGGGTAGAGACTCTCGTTGGGGATCGGAGAGTGGATTTTGAGTTATGAAATTTTAGGTGTTTATAAAGGACGGAAATCAGTATGTAAGTGCTGACTCCGAGGTGGGATTTGAAATTTGAGTATCAATTTTGAAAGAGGGAGAGAGAGAGTCGGAGTGTAAGGACCGACCTCAAATGTAATGAATCAGAAATTTAGGACTGATTTGGAAATGAGAATTGAAATGTAGGTCAATTCTCAAAAGAAAATGTCGGAGTGTAAGGACCGACCTCAAATGTAATGAATCAGAAACGTGGGATTGGTTCAGAAATGAGAATTGAAATTTAGGTCAATTCTTAAAAGAAAGTGTCAGAATGTAAGGTCCGACCTCAAATGTGAAGAACGAGAAATTTATGACTGATTTAGAAATGAGAATTGAAATGTAGGTCAATTCTCAAAAGAAATGTCAGAATGTAAGACCCGACCTTAAATGTGAAGAATCAGAATTTAGGACTGATCCGGAAATGAGAATTGAAATGCAGGTCAATTCTCAAAAGAAAATGTCGGAATGTAAGGTCCAACCTCAAATGTGAAGAATCAAAATCTTGGACTGATCCGGAAATGAGAATTGAAATGTAGGTCAATTCTCAAAATAAAATGTCGGAATGTAAGGTCCAACCTCAAATGTGAAGAACCAAAAACTTATGACTGATTTGGAAATGATAATTGAAATGTAGGTCAATTCTGAAAAGAAAATGTCAGAATGTAAGGTCCGACCTCAAATGTGAAGAATCAGAATTTAGGACTGATCCGGAAATGAGAATTGAAATGTAGGTCAATTCTCAAAAGAAAATGTCGGAATGTAAGGTCCAACCTCTAATGTAAAGAATTAGGATTTAGGACTGATCCGGAAATGAGAATTGAAATATAGGTCAATTCTCAAAAGAAAATGTCGGAATGTAAGGTCCGACCTCAAATGTGAAGAATAAGAATTTAGGACTGATTTGGAAATGAGAATTGAAATGTAGGTCAATTCTCAAAAGAAAATGTCAGAATGTACGGTCCGACCTCAAATATGAAGAATCAAAATTTAGGACTGATTCCGGAAATGAGAATTGAAATGTAGGTCAATTCTCAAAAGAAAATGTCGGAATGTAAGGTCCGACCTCAAATGTGAAGAATCAGAATTTAGGACTGATCCGGAAATGAGAATTGAAATGTTGATCAATTCTCAAAAGAAAATGTCGGAATGTAAGGTCCGACCTCAAATGTGAAGAACCAAAATTTAGGACTGATCCGGAAATGAGAATTGAAATGTAAGTATCTATTCAAGGATAAAAGAATTGAAATGTAAGTATCTATTCAAAGATAAAAGAATTGAAATGTAAAAATCAATTCAAAGATAAAAGAATTGAAATGTAAGTATCAATTCAAAGATAAAAGAATTGAAATGTAAGTATCAATTCAAAGATATGAGAAACAGGATTTAGGTACTGATTTGAAGATGTGATTTGAAATTTACAAAGATATTCTGATGTTGACTTTGCGGTAGTGTGTTATGTGGAAGGTTGATTTTGAAGAAGATTTGTAGAGCTTCAAGGAGTTTTGTGCAGAATGTGAAATTTTGTGAGGATGTGTAGAGAATTAGTGTGGATAATGATGGTTGTGCCGCGCGNTGAACCATTGCATGGTTCGCGGCTTTCATCCATCGCACAAAAAGGCAATTGACAAAAAGGAACAACTTGAGAGAAATTTCCATTAATCTGCTTCAATAAAGATACTACAGATCAAATGTAAACTAATGCCTCAAAGAGAGTACATCATGTTATACATGCTAAAATGCATTGATAGTTATCTCAAGATATGAGTACATCATAGACTGATTACATCAGATACGTGTCATGCTTGTTAAAAGAAAGCAAGTAAGTCCTCTGCGCTTGGTATATTGAGCTCTTGATCAAGCAGACCTTCTGAGCCATGCTCCAGGATAAGAGTTCCCTTTGCATGTATTCAGAGGTACAACCTTCTCATAGCTCGTAAGGATACAGTTCCTCCAACTCCGGGTCTTGCTGGAATCCATATGGTATCTTACTGTCATCCATCCTGCGGAAGGTAACAGACACNTTTCATGGTGTTTGGACTGGTCACTAAGTCCAACTAATGGCTGTGGTGGAGTTAATTTGGTGCCCTTAGGGTGGCTAGGTCACATTTAGTGTATGGGTCCAAGTGGGTGCAAATGATCAAAACTTGGGCTTGGGCTAGGTTAGCCCTATCAATTGGCTCAATTGATTGTTTTGTTTGATGTATATGGTCACAAGGAACAACTTTGGTGAAGGATGAAAGTGGTTTTGAGCTCAATTGGAGNATTTTCAAAAAATATAGTTTTGGATTTCATTTAATATATGTATATATATATATATATATATATATATATAATTTATTATATTTTAAAATAGTATTTTAATAATTAAAAATGAGACTAATGAGATCTCATTCATTTTAATAGTTTAAATAAATGAGTGTTACATCATAAGTGATGCACCTATTCCGAGGAATAGACACATTATTTGATAGTGAGGCTCAATAAATAAACTAATGAATTTATAGCATCAATTTGGTCTGTGAAACATTGTATGTTGATAAAAAAGTTCTCTTATCTAATATAAAAGATTAGATAGAGTTTTTATTACCTTGGTTCTAAAGCACCTTATATAGCAAACCCCTATAGTTAATTACATCTCAAATGACTGAAGTCATTTGAGATGGCTATCAATGATGATAAGAGATATTTTTCTCAAAGAATTTAAAAGTTTAGAATCTCAAGGTCTGACATGAAAAATCAAATTGGGAATAAATCAAAAATAGGAATAGTTATTTTAAGAACCTAAAGGAAGAAAAGAAGGGGATGTTACGTATCCTGAGGAGAACCTTGGTAACTTCCCAAACTACACTATTTTTTGGCTTCACTTGCGAAAAAAATATTTATTTTGATGTTTCATCCTATCAATTTTATTATTTAGGGCTTACATTTAGATGATACCAATTGCACAAATAGCCTTGAAGGATAAGAGGGTTTATGTCATACTGAATGACAATCTCAAAGCATAAAGTAACTTTGGGCTTAGATTACACAACTTGATTGTGTAAAGGCCTAAATATAACATGAGGATCTAGGTCATACTAGAGAAGCTACCTCAAGGTCATATGGATTATTGTTTAAATCTAGAGAAAATTTAGTTGAAGTAGATTTTTTTTACTGTTGTAGATCACCTCCTCCACCTACTTCAGCTTGCTCCATGCTCCTTGTTAACAGCTGCTCCAAGATTAGTATTTTATATCTTCTATTTTTTTTCTATTTATTATCAGTCTAATTAATTAGAGTGTATGTGTTTAGCCTTTGTAGTGACCAATCTTAGGTAAACCTACTATTGTTTTGTATCCTGAAGGCCTTGCAAATAAATAAATACAAAAGTAAGGAGTTTATTGTAGTAAAAGTGTTGTAAATGTAAAGCATACCTGGGTCTCTGCAACTGCTGCAAAAGGGGTCAGTACTATAATTATAACAGATTAATATTCATAAACTTTAAGAAAAGTGAATGGAAAGTACAAGTTTGTAAAAGCAAATTGTACATATAGAAGACCGAGGTGTCAGAATTTAGTAAGGTGAAGGCTTAGAGCTGGGTTGTGTGCTTTCAACCTTGGATAGAATCTACCGGTTAAATAATCTTTGGAGGGCATGTCTAGCCTAATCAAGATGATTAACTAGTGTCGTAAATATCTTTGCATTCAAAAGACTTTTACTTTTTCATGCATATAATATTTGATTTTGTAGTCAAAAGTAGTGATATATTGAGAAAATCATATTTTAATATATTTAAATATGTTTTTAAGAAGTTAGATTGTCGACAAGTTAATTATTCTGGTTGGACTAAACTAACGACAACCAAAGAATGTAAGGGATAATTTCTTACCAGGGGTTGGTGAATAGTATCATTGGTCTTATCCCCTCTCCAAAGGTCATGTGGAGTATGAGATATTATTCTAAAATCCCACTTTAAACACACATAAGCAATGTCATCATTGCCCTTACCACTTGAATCTCAGAGTTACACCAGTCTGGTTATCCATATGTGGCCATACCAAATATCTCAAGTTGTACACAAGGGTTAGGACAATTTATCCAAGGCTCATACTCTTGAGCGTTAGGTTATTAATGTAGGATAAGTAGTGTTGTGGTATTTTCTATTGATTTATGAATTATTGGGTCCCAAGTCATATTGTGGTGAGTCCTTAAGAATTTATGTTGATTGAATTGTTGTTGTATTTTGAAGATGTTTTTCTTCAACAAATTGTAGAAGACTCAGATGTCCTCTAAAATATCCAGAATCTCCCAAAAATACCCATAGGATAACTCCAAACTAAATTAAGATCTCCTGAACCATTTTAAGTTCACTTTGATCTTACTAGATTGATCTTTGCAAGGTGAATTATGTTGTCTTAAAGTAGCGTTCAGTATTAAACTTAATTGGCTAGCTAGTAAGCTAGAGCTTACTTCTCTTATTATGTTTGGGGTTTGTATCAATGGTCACCCTAAGGGTGAGCTCAATCTGCTAAGTGAGTTGGTAGTGTTTAAGATAAGTTAAGTTCTTTCTCTTCTAATCCCTTTAAATTGTTTTAGATCGATCCTAGCTCACTACAAGCTCTTAGAAACTTAATGGGTAGATTTATAATTAAAAAAAGTTAAGAGAAATGAATTTGATTCTTATTGAACAAATGAATTTTTCCTAACCATTAATTTACGACTTAAAATTAGTTAATTATTTTCTTCTTATCTCATTCCCCTCACATTAGAATCGTCAAATGTATTCATCTTCCGAACTATAATAATTTGATTAATTGCAATTTTATCCTTTTGTAGAGAATAGTGTGAATTGGTTCCTACCTTTTAACCCTTTTTATTTTAATCACCCTAGATTTTGAAATTTTATTTTTATTATTCCTAAGTTCCTCTGACACTAGGAAAATATGCTTCAAATAAAAAAATACCCTTAAGTTCCTACTTATCCATTTAGGCACTGACTGGTACCTTGGTATCTCCCAAAGAATACTCGACGCTCTCCCATTCGTGGAAATTTAGCCTCAGCTGCCATGTGACCTGCGGTTTCCATTCCATCTCATCGTCCAACTGCTTTTGAACCGTCTGATCGGTACACATGCAAATGGATGATATCCGCTTATTATCATAAACATGCCCTAACTTGAGAACCTCTTATTTTCTAACCCTAAGATCTCGCTCGATACTCAAGAAAATTAAGTGAGTTTTATTCCTACACCTTCATCAAAGTGAGACCAACACATCTATATGGTTGAATACGTATTAATTTAAAATTTTCTTTACGAAAGCCCAAATTGAGGCCTAATTTGGGGTTTTTGATCCATACCTTTTGTTCAAGAGGTATAACTTCAATTGGATTGGTTCTTGATAGTCATCTTAGTCCCATGAATGTCTTTTATACTTCAATTCAAACTATGGATGGGTCTGTGTAGGAGTTAAATCAATGGGTGGTACGGGTCTAGTCAAAGTCAAGGTTACGATGCTTGAAATGACGGAGCTTCAATTGGGGAATTGATTTTGAAGTGTTGGAAAGCCTTTTGAATGTACAATTTGGATTTTGGTTGAGTTTTGAGGAATTGAAGAAAAAAGCACTTGACTTGAGCTTCAATATTTGGGGAATGTAGTGGGCATGGAGTCTGGAAAATGGTGGGATGATCTTCTCAAGACAGGATGGTATGAGAAAAATTTATCAGGGCTTTGCCAAGGTTTATGCAACTCTCCCTTTTGTGTTGTGAAGGTTTAAATAAGCCAATTGGGTTGTCCATTGGGTGTAAGAGTAAGCTTAAGTGGAGGTGAGGAGACGGCAAGTGATCAATTGGAGTGAACCATGAAGGATGGGCTAAACATTGGGTTTTAACCATGGTGGAGCTTTTGTCTATGGTTTTTTTCGGCATCCAAGGTGCCCGCCGGCTAAGGAGAAGTCATGAACTAGTTTTGGGAGGTCAGGGCCTAGTTTTGGTAAATTTAATTTGGGATTTCCATGTGTAACTGCTTGGAACAAAGTGGAATGAGGGTGATCCATTTTTATGGTCAACTTGGTTATTTCTTGGATTTAGGTTGGACTCACCCACCAAGGTTGGTTTAGGGCAGTTGGAGATTAGGTGGCTCAGTTGATATGGTGTGAAGAAGTGACCATCTAATTGATTTAGGGCTAAACATGGGTTTAGGGGAGTCATGAGAGTGGTTAATCACTTTTAAGGAATCATTAAAGAGGCTCCTCCTTTTGCCCAAAGTGGCATGGTGAAGTGGCAAGGCTCTCATGGCTTGCATGTGGGTTGGAGGTGGCTTCATGGCTTGCCTTTAGCTTGGCTATCTTGCATGGAAAGGGATTTTTAGAAGTTTTGGTGATTTTAAGTGAGTTTATCACTTTTTTAGATTTAGAAATTTTGATTATGAATGTCATGGCATAAGGTTTACTTTAATTAAATGGCTGGGGGAAATTTTGTCATGTGGGCTCTAGAGTTGGGCTTTTGAAATTTAAATAAGCTTGGCTTAAAGTTTGGCTTTTAAGGTGAATCATGAAGAATTAATTTTGGGCTTGAAATCAAGTATGGTGAACTTTTAAGACCAACCAAGATGTTAAGCTTGGCCTTCGAATTTTCATGGTAAAGTTTCAAGCATAAGCATGGTAAAAATGATTTAGTACATTGGCTCAAATTTGATGGATTTTAGTCTTAGGGTTGATTTTGGGTTACTTGAAGTTGGATTTAGATTTTGGTGAGATTTTGCTTAGATTTAAAATTGAATGGGTTTGGAATGAATGGGGTGAAAATTGAAAACATTTTAGGAATTTTGGTGAATTTTGGGCACTAGGAGTATTTTAGGAAATTTGGCCAATTCTAAGAAATATGAGGTGTATTTGGGCAATTTGAATAACTTGAGGTGGTTTAAAATAAATTTAGGTGGGAGATTGGAAATTTGGGTAATTTTGGAAATTTTTTGGGTTCCAGGAATATTTTGGTAATTTGGAGAAATTTTGGGTAGGGTGAACATGGAAGTCATAAAACTACCCTAAAGCAATAGAATAAATATGAGGACTCATTTTTGATCCTCCACATGTTGGTCCTAGCCATCTTAACCAAAGTCTAAGGGCTTGGGACTACCCATGTGAGTTTCTAAAAGAAGGTAAGAGGTAGGTCAAATGTAAGTGATTTAGGGTTTAGTGTGTGTATGTGGAATTATGATATGTTCAATTGTATTTGTGTGAGAAACCAAGACCAAGCCACCAAGGGTCATCATAAGGATCCATTGATCCTATAGGAGTTCTCTCTAAGTGTCCTCTTGTTGGTTTCAAACTTCTAAGTACTAGAGGTTGGAACTATACATGTGAACCTCCAAATAGAATAAGGATGCATTTAAAATTTCTAAGGGAGATAGGTTCCATCACTAAGCTTCTAAGATAGTCGATAAGGAAGTCTTATGGCTAGATCCTAGGCTTGTAGAGAGGAGAAACTAGACCTCACCAGAAATGCAATCAAAATTGGGTCTCGTTCCTACAAGGGTAAGTCCTCATATTTAATTACATCTTTAGAGTTATTCACCCTAAAGAAAGCCTCTCATTTAAAATAATAAGTTATGTTTTCAGGAGTCAGACTTCCATGATTGGAGGGTCCAAATTGAAAGAATTAAGTTTGACGGATTAGACTTACAATCAGATGACAACACATCATAGACAAGTCCCACCGCGTAAGAATTAATTAAGAGTATTACTTAAAGCAATTGATGATAAACTTGAACTAATCAAACGAGGTCAAAAAATAAGCATTAGATATAGGATTCGGTAGACAAGGGACAACTAAAAACCCTAGAAAAAGGTTAGAGTCATGTATAAAAATGTTTCTAGATGGACACTGAGACCCCAAACTCTATAAGGAATTCTATAGGTCGGCTAACCTAAATATTTAGAATAATGTCCCTAGTCAAGATGCCCATTATTTTTCATCATCTTAGGAATTTTGGTATCCATCAACTATGACTAGCATCATAACCAAAAAATCCTCTTAAATGCCAAAGCTTAGGAGTTTTGTAGTTTCAAAGTAGTTTGAAATGCATTCTTCAATGACCATAGGTTTCTTCATTCTAAAGTATCCCATCTAGCCTCAAGGAGTAGGTTAGTTGTTTTGCATGTTGATGTGTAAAAAAAAATGCTTAATTATAATTATATTTTACACTTTTTTATGAATGAAATTGCACTTTAAAGAAAGTTATCATTATGTTTTTCTTGCAGATACAACATGTAGTAGAAATGGAACTAAGCAGAAAAAATTGGAGCGAAATGAAGCTGATATGGAGCATTTGAAGATCCAAGGGACTAGCACCTAAGCACTAGCCATTGGGCAACAAGGCTCTCCTATCAAACGCCTTGGCTTCACTTCACTTACTTGGGTGCCTAGGCGTCAGTACCCANTGTGCGGAGGAATGCAGTCACCTTCTTCATAAATGTTGATGATGCAACTGTTAGGAATGTAAGTGGCAGGTAAGATATTCCATTTGACCATTCTCTTTATCATCCACTTTATCATCGGTGGTAATGGATCCACCTGGTCGTATTTGAGAATCCCAGGCGGATTCCCCTGTCTGTCGTTTGTAAAATTGTAGTAACATCCACACTGGTTGGTGATTCTTCCCTTTCCTGACATCCACTTCTTCGGCTCGGTGTACGTTCTTTTCATGAGAATGCCTGCTTGACCTCTAGCTCTCAAATCGAAGATGCAATCTAGGATGCTTCTTTCATCAGTTTCAGAGAAAACTCTGGTATATAACTCCAGGCCTTCCAATATGTTGATAAACTTTCCTTGAACCTCTTTGTAGAATTTGAATTCTCTTTTGTTTACCTTGCTTATTTTTTAATATTCCACCATACCGGGACCTGGCAGCTGTCTAGGACATTCCTTCCTCCGGGCTTCGGCGAGAATCCAAACTGTTGTTGGCCGATTCGGAATATGAGCTTCCGCCTTAAGCGGGATGTACGATCCTGGGCTCCGCGGTGCGCGCTGGTCCGTCCCCAGTGGGACATACGATTCATTTGCCACAAAACCCGAAGTCTGAGACTCGTTGGTGCTTGCAGTATATTCTTCTAAGGTACTGAAATGATTTAGATGTAGAACATTGCAGTCCGGGCATTCTACAAATGCGCCCGTGACTGATGTCCTGGCTGGTATCTCGATGTTGCATGTTGGACAACCTCTGCACAAGATATCTGGGATCGGGTGTACATCTGATCCTGTCAGAAATCCTGATTCTTCATCTGTAGTAGGCAGGCTGGCAAAAGTCACTCTCAGATCTTGATCGTAGATATGTCCCTCAGGAATGGGGGTAAGAAAATCGCTTACGTTTCTTTGGCGCTTGCGCTCCTGTCGTAGAAAGGCTCTCTGTTTCTTTCAGCTCGCATTTCTGCGTTGTGTTATGCGGAGTGGAGTATTTGGTAGTTATTCACTGTGGGCAGCTATTAAGCCCCTCGCTGGAGTAGCTATCATGGAGGGCAGTCGGCTAGGTCCCTCCATCGGATCTTCTTCTGTTATCACGTTTTTACCCTTACGTGACGCGTCGTCCTGAGTGGTCACGCTCAACAGTGAGGGTAGTCCCTTCTTTTCTTCATTGCTAACTATGCCCATTAGAGGGACATCGTAGTCCATATCAATCTGGTTGAAATTCATGTCGAAATCTATGACACCTCCTTGTGGCGCCACCTCTTCATTCAGTGCAAGGTTCCAGCCGTCCTAGAAGGCAAAGATCAACCTCTGGACTACAAAAAGAAATGTCAGTGAGCTGAAGTTTGGCATGAACAAGAACAAAACAGAGTATTTATTAATGTAAATTTTAGTTTATTTTGGTGAAAAGGATTACTCATTTTATGTGTGAGTTTTGTTTTAATTTAATGGCATTTTTAAATCCAAAAGTAGAAAAGAGAACGTGTAAAGTTCAAAAATTTTCTCAAAATTTTCATTATATATGAGATTAATTACAAAATTTGGACTCGGTCACAGACATATGACCATATAGATAGCCCTAAAACAATCAAGGTTTCAAAGTTTCAAAGCAAGCGGAAGCAAGCAGGCAGGTGACTCAGGCTGCGTAATAGGTTTTCAGGTAACGTCCATTTATTGGTAACATGGGTCTTTCACCCCAAAAGTCCACTAACTGGTAGACTCTTCCTGTATAAACCTTCTCAACAACAAATGGTCCCTCCCAAGTTGGCTCGAATTTGTCACCTATTTTGCGGCGAGCAAGAATAGGTCTTTTGAGCATGAGTACGAGGTCACCAATTTTAAATGTCCTTGGGGGGACCAATTTTTCATGGGCTTGTACCATCTTCACTTGATAGAGCTCCAAATGTTGCTGTGCTTCCAATCATTTTCCCTCGAGACTCTCCAGTTCTTCAAGCCTGAGTTTTGCGCTTTCTTTCGTTGTAAGTTGGTTGGCAACAACGACTCTGAGGGATGGTGTATGGATATCTAATGGTAGCACGACCTCGGTCCCGTACACGAGCATATAAGGTGTACACTGAGTGGGAGTCCTGAAAGTTGTCTGGTAGCGCCATAAGGCTTCTAACCATGAGCATATAAGGTGGACACTGAGTGGGAGTCCTGAAAGTCGTCCGGTAGGCCCACAAGGCTTCTAACAATTTGTTGTGTCAATCCCTTTTATTTTCATCCAGTGTTTTCTTCAAAATTTGTACCAGTGTCTTGTTGAAAGCCTTAGCCAGACCATTTGCTCTGGGATAGTAAATTGTAGAGTATCTCCAATCTATCCCTTGTCTTTTGATGAAATTGTTGATCTTCGTACTTTTGAAAGTTGTCCCATTGTCAGAGATTATTCTTTGAGGTACTCCAAAAAGGTAGACGATTTGGCTTTTAAAAAATTGAAAGATGTGTTGTGCCTTAACCTCACTAAGCGGTACTGCCTCTGCCGATTTGGAGAAGTAATCTGTAGCAGCAAGTATGAATCTGTGTCCTTTAGAAGATGGAGGGTCTATCGAACCTATTATGTCTGTGCCCCAACACTCGAATGGTCACGAGACAATAGTTGGGTGTAGCACATTTGGAGGTTGGTGTAAGACCACCCCATGCACTTGGCATTGGTGACATTTTCTGGATGTATCCATGCAATCAGACATCATCGCTGACCAATAATATCCGAGTCTTTTAATCTTCATTTTCATTTTTGGTCCCGACTAGTGAGCGCCACACAACCCGACATGTACTTCTTTGACAATATTGTGCGCCTCAGCTCTGCTCAAACACCGTAGCCACATTTGGTTGAATGATTTTTGTAGAGAACATTTCCCACCAGGGCGTAAGACATGACCCTTCTTGTGATGTGGTGTGCCTCAAACTTGTCTTCTGGCAGCTTTCTAGTATGCAAATATTCTATTAATGGCTTGCGTCAATCTTTGTTAATGCCTATTACTGCATTTACGATTTCTTCTTTTCCAAGATTGTGTAGAGTTTCGAAGTCGCTTCGAGACAATACTCGTCTTCCTTGCACCGTGACTTCAATGGAATCCTCCGGGGGACTCGCCATTTCCTTAGCGAGTCTTACTAAAGCGTCGGCATGAGCATTACCTCCCTGAGAAATCCGATAGAAAGTCACCTCAGGAATCTGCTCCAGGAGCTTCATCGCGTACAGATGGTATTCTGCTAATCTTGATTTTAGATATCTGTATTGTCCGGTGACTTGCTGGATGACAAGTTGAGAGTCACCATAAATGGCAACGTTCGTTATATCCATTGAAATTGCCAATTCTAATCCGGTGATTAAAGCTTCATATTCAGCTTTATTGTTGGTACATGGCTCCGTCAGGTGGTACGAAAACCTCAACATACCCTTATCTGACATAATAAAGATTAAACGAATCCCTGCCTTGCCTGGTATAACTGTTCCTGATCCCTTATTTTTCCTGGCTGATGAAGCACCGTCGAAGTACATTTCCCAGCGCTGCACGCTGGAAAATTCCATTTGTAGTATCTGCTCGTCTGTTAACTCTTCGTTGAGAGAGGACCCAGCTGGCAATGGGTGTGCAACGAGAAAATCTGCTAAAATCTATCCCTTGATAGCACGGAGGGGCACAAAAGTTATGTCGGGTGTGCAGCAAGAAAATCTGCTAAAATCTGTCCCTTGATAGCACGGAGGGGTACAAAAGTAATATCAAGTTGCAATAAGATCATTGACCATCTCGCTAAACGTCCGGAGAGTGTTGGTCGGGTCATCAAATATTGCAATGAATTAACTTTCAAAATTAGGGTGACCTTATGGGAAAGCATGTAATGTCTAAGCTTTTGAGCGGCAAAAATTAATGTCAGATAATGCTTCTCAATAGGTGGATACCATACCTCCGTCGGTATTAGACGACCACTCAAGTAGTAAAGAGCATTTTCTTTTCCCTCCTCATTGAGTTGGGCTAAGAGGGCTCTAAGAGAGTCATCCGAAGCCGCGGTATAAAGTATCAATGCTTTCCCTGGGATAGGGGCTGCCAAAACAGGAGGTGTCATTAAATATTGTTTAACGTCCTCAAAGGCTCGCTGGCATTTTTCTTCTTAAATAAATTTGGCATCCTTTTTAATTAATTCCAAAAGGCTGACACCTACCTGAGAGGTTAGAAATAAAGCGTCTCAGATATGCCAACTTCCCCTGGAAGTAACGTAACTGCTTCAAGCTTTTAGGGGGAGGCATTTCCAAGATAGCTTTAATCTTATCCGGGTCGATCTCGATTCCCCGATGATGGACAATGAATCCTAGAAACTTCCTGGAGGTGACGCCGAAAGTGCACTTTAGGGGATTAATCTTAATTTTGTATCGTTGTAACCGTTCAAACACAATCCTCAAATCATACAAATGGTCTATTTTCCGTTTAATTTTGATGACCAGATCATTCACGTAGCATTCTACTTGATTGTGAATGAGTTCGTAAAAAATCTTCGTCATTGCATGCTGATATGTCGCTCCGGCGTTCTTTAGGCCGAACGACATCACTGTGTAGCAGAAGATTCCAATCGGTGTTCTGAAAGCTGTAAACGCTGCGTCCTCGGGAACCATCTTAATTTGGTTATACCCTGACGATCCATCCATGAAGGAGAAAATCTCATGCGTCGAAGCGATATCCACCATCATCTCTGGTATAAGTAGTGGAAACTCGTCTTTTGGACATGCTTTGTTCAAATCCCTGAAGTCGACACAAACGCGATTTTTCTTTTTAACAGGTACAATATTGGCTAACCACGTGGGGTATTTCTCTTCTTTAACAAAGTTAGCGTCTATCAACTTTTTCACTTCGGCGATGACTTGTTGTTCTATTTCAAGGCGCATTCTCCTGGGAGCTTATTTTACTGGGGTTACATTCCTATCCACCCCGAGTTTAGGGACTGCAACCTCTGCTGACAATCCTGGCATTTTGTCGTAGTTCCATGCGAAGCAATCTTTGAATTCTGTTAATAATTTGACCAGTTCTGCAGAATCTTTGTAATTAAGTAGAGAACTTATAAATGTAGGTAGGGGTCGTTCTTTAGTCCCGACGTTAATCTCTCATCAATAGTGGATTTAATTTCTTCCTCAAATTCTGGCAAAGCATCTTCTATTGGTTGATCAGTAGAGTCATCCTCCACATAGAGGCAATCATCTTCTGACTCCTTAGTAACAACCATGCAAAATTCAGAATCATTGACTGATCCAACTGTACCAAATCCCAGACCTTCTTTAGAATTGGTAGTTCGTCTTTTAGTATTCCACAATTTTTCAAAGAGTTGGAATTTATCTTTTGGCATTTGTTTTGGTAAATGTCCCTGTTGAATTAACTTTTAAACACAAGGCGAGAAGTATCCAAAAGGTAATTCCATTAATTCATTAGAATCAAAATCCCAATTTACATGTTTTTCAAGCTCAGTAGAGGTAGAAGCACGGTAAAATTTGATCGGACTTGAACCAACACTACGGACTTCCTTGAACTCTAAACTCTCGACCTCTTGAGAGAGAATCGGAGTGAGGGTCATAGTATCCACATAGTGGTTTATCTGATCATACATTGTTTCATATTCATCCCTTTCTGTATCTTCTAGGGATATCTCGTACTGAGGTTTCTTCTGCTTTTTCATCATTATTTTGTCTTCGGAACTTTCTTCATCACCAATGTTGATAGTTGGCCTAGTCCGTTCAACAATTAAATTGATCTTTCCTTGTCCACGTCGCCAGCCTCGACCTCGAGTGCGTGAACTAGAAGAAACTCCACCAACTCTTTGTAAGGGAGCGGTAGAAGGTTGTTGAAGCGGAGTTGTATGGCCTTCTTTTTGTGATCCTTCTAAATCTTTATCTTTGTGTGTCAAAATTTTGAGCGAGAAGACAGTCTTCTTTGGAGGCGCGTAATAGGCAGCGTCTTCATGGATACCAACTTCATGCACTGAAAATGGTTGTTGGTCTCCTTTGATGCAACTTTATTGACCATCTTTGTGGTATTTAATGCACTGATGTAGGGATGATGGAACCATGTTATGCTCATGAATCCACAGTCGATCCAATAGAGCGTTAAAAGAGGTCTCGGCGTTGATGATATGAAATTTAATGGTTGTTACAAGTTCTCCAAACTTCATAAGCAATGAAATTGATCCAAGGGCTCTTTCTCACTTTTGGTTGAATCCTCTTAACATGATCTTATCAAGGATGAGTTCCTGAACGTCGAAGTCCAAATATGCTAATGTCCGTAGACTCATCAATTTACGAGATGCTCCAGGATCCACTAAAACTTTGGATAAGACAAATTTGCCAATGTTAACGAAGATGTAGAGCGGACGGTTGTGGTCGGCGGTACCGAGCAGCAAGTCTTCGTCTGTGAAGGTTACCCCTGACTCTTCTCTCAAATAGAAAACTTCATCTAAGGATGTGCTAGCCAACTGAGCTAAACAAATTTTTGGATCTAGCAAAGCTGTAACTAGAGATTCTCTCATCTCCTTTGATAGGATCAGAGCGTCACAGATGCTTAGTCGGGCAGGCAACTTCCTAAGATGAGCTAGCACGTTGTAATCTACTTCGTAAGATCCTCTGACTTTTTCTTGGTTATGTGGTTCTTGCACTGGCGGAGGTGGGGGTATCACTTTTTGAGTCGTTATCTGTTTTCCTTTGTCTGCTGGAGCTGTTCTTGGTGGTAAAACCTTTCCGCTCCTCAAGTTGACTTCTATGACTTCTTCTTCTTGAGATATCATTGTTGAATCTTCTAGTGTCTTTTCCTCTTCGTTGGTGAGATCTAAGTTGATGGCGAGTGGTGAACCATGACGCTCAAGAGTTGGCTCTTCGTTATCAGCGCTGTCGTAAGCACTATCGTTGATGTCTTCCTTAGACTTGACAACAAGTTCATCGGACTCAATTACGATTTAAGGATCATTTTGGGGATCGAGATCGTAACTAGCTTGGTTATAATCAGTCATGTTATTACCAAAGTACAATTTGAGGATCATTTTGGGGATCGTGATCGCAACTAGCTTGGTTATAATCAGTCACATTATTACCAGAAATAGTCAAAAAATCGAGATCGCAACCAGCTTGGTTATAATCAGTCACGTTATTACTAGAAATAGTCAAAACGTAGCCTGAATCACAACCATTATATTCATAAGACCCCGGAGGGACAAAAAGATAATCATACAAAGTCAAGGGTTCGAGGACTTTCTTCCCCGAATCCGAGATAACCAATCTAAAAGAGGCAGCCCCTATCCTACCCCCCGTGTTATTGATCTCGATAGTGAAGCTTTTCTTTTTCTTGTTCTTGTTCTTTGTTCTTGAGGATGATGAATTTTTTGGTGAAATCTTCATCTCGGGCTCGGTATGCTGCAGACTCTGAATGGAGGCTTGTTTTGATGCAGAGTGTAGCTTGTTTAGTATCTTATTGGATGATGTGCTCCATACTTCACTCCATCCTTCTTTGATATTTGTAGAAGCTTGCTTTGATGAATCCTGAATTTGATCGAGAGACCCTCTTGAGTTCATCCCAAGTTGTACTTATCCATCCGTTCCGACATATGGATCAATTGGGGAGATTGACTCAGCTGAAACCATGTTTATGAAACCTTTTTCAGGTTCTCTCAAATACTCCTTCGAGATTGTAATATTCTCTTCCCTGAGATTCTTCTCAAGCCAGTCTTTAAAGATGAAACACTTGTCTATGGTGTGCCCAAGCAATCGGTGGTACGTGCAATTAATTTGGTTCATTCTTCTTATCCACCTCTTCAGGTTTCTTTGGATCAGGCAGTTTGAATTTATTTGGTTCGTTTTTCTTATCCACCTCTTCGGGTTTCTTCGGATCAGGCAGTTTGAATTCTGATTTCTTCATCAAGCTTTTGAATGTTTTAGGTACAACTTCAGCTTTGAAGGAATAAACAACTTTCTGTCGCTCCAACAGAGATATTCTTTTACCCGCTGTCCGAGGTGATCCCTCCTGAGACAGTCGTTGGTTAGATTGATTGCTTTGTTTCTGAGGGTACTGCGATGAAGACTGGCGATGATCTTCTGCATATATCTTTATCTGCGGCTTTCCTTTGTCAAAAATTGCGACTATCCCTGATTTCTTTTCAAATACTATGGTCACCTTAGCCTTTTCATATGGATCAAGTGCTTCATTTCATCTTGCAGACTGTTGGCTTTACTGAGTAGCTTCTCGAAGGATTTGATGGTGAGTCCCTTAAGCATGAAAGCTACTGACCCATGAATGCTTTTGAGTAGAATCTCAACCTGGTGAGTCCCTATTTCTTCTTGAAGACTGTTGGCTTTACTGAGTAGCTTCTCGAAGAATTTGATGGTGAGTCCCGTAAGCATGAAATCTAATGGCCCATGAATGAAGCTTCTCGAAGGATTTGATGTTGAGTCCCTTAAGCATGAAAGCTACTGGCCCATGAATGCTTTTGAGTAAATCTAAATTGCTTGATGTTCCTGTAGCTGAGGTTTTCTTCTTGAAGACTGTTGGCTTTACTGAGTAGCTTCTCGAAGAATTTGATGGTGAGTCCCGTAAGCATGAAATCTAATGGCCCATGAATGAAGCTTCTCGAAGGATTTGATGTTGAGTCCCTTAAGCATGAAAGCTACTGGCCCATGAATGCTTTTGAGTAAATCTAAATTGCTTGATGTTCCCGTAGCTGAGGTTCACATTTATGCTAAGGTTTCTCCACCTCAAAAAATAGTCCGTCAAGGTTTCACTAGGCTTTTGCTTCTCCATCATGAGTTCTCCAATAGACACATGATGTTGCGCCCCGTCAAATCTTTTCACAAATAATTGTTCCAACTCAAAAAACATTTTAAGTGACCCATTGGGCAAGTCAGCGTACCGGTCAAAAGCAATTCCTGAAAAGCTACTAATGAACTGCTGGCAGAGTAGAGCTTCGCTATTCCTCGTGTTGCCACAATTGACTCGAAAATGTGCTATGTGTTGTCTGGGATTTCCAGTCCCATCGAATATCTTGAAGTTTGGGGTTACAAATCCCTTGGGGAAGGGCACGACATCAAATTCCTCCAGATAAGGTCTACCCTTTAAAATTGATGCACCGCCCTTGGACTGGGCTAAGGCATCCGACATTTGTTCAACCATTTGCATGAACTCTTTTTCTGGCATGGTAGGTGATGGAGAATCCTTCTTAAGTTGTTCTTCTTTGTCTGTTGAAGTAGCCTCCCTTCTTTCAT
>JXCR01133871.1:11773-21785 GCA_002079205.1 Phalaenopsis hybrid cultivar | reverse complement strand
TATATATATATATATATATATATATATATATATATATATATATATATATATATATATATATATATATATATATATATATATTGTATAAGGAGCATTGCTCCATTCCATTAAAACTAAAAATAGTTACAAAACAAGTGAAGAGAGCCCATAAAAAGAAGACAACCTCTCAAAAGGAAAGACAATAAAAAAAAGGAGAAGACTATCTAATGTAAGGGAGAGAGAAAAGGCACTAGACAATAGGAAGGCCAGTGGAGGAGGAATCCTCTTGCTAACCAATGAGAATTCTATTTGGCGAACCCTTCTAGCCAACTAATTAGATGGTCTATTACCTTCTCTATGTATGTGAGTAAAAACTGTGGAGCAGTTGTTCAGCAGCAGATGAATCCCACAAATCCAACAAATTAAGTTCCAGGGGATGTCAGAAGAACCCTTGATGGTGTTGATAAATAGTAAGGAATCAGATTCAACCCACAGTTGATTAAAATTGTAGGCTTTATCAAAATAGAGAGCCCAAAAAATAGCTTTACACTCAGCCTCAAGAGGATCTATAGCTAAAACAGGAGAGTAGAAATATAGAATGCACTTTCTCTTTTGATTCCTGAAGACACCACCAATACTTGCATACTGTGGAGTATAACTACCATAAGTGTTGACCTTTATCCATCCATTCTGAGGGAGAGACCAGCTTATCTTAAGAACTTTTGTAGTAGGAGGTTTGGAAGAGGGGGCCAGCTCCAATACATCACTAAACCTTAATCAGTTTTTAAAGATAAGCTATGCAGTTCAGACCCACTTTCATGGCATCTATGGGAGTGTCTTCATATTTCAATTGATTTCTAGCAATCCAAACAAACCAAGCCACAATATTAGGGATTTCTTAAAGTTTAGCACCCCTCCAATCAGACCAGCAATTATAGAAAACATCCCATGAAAGATTCATGGCAGGAACATTAAGCTTTGTAAGAAAAAAATTCCAAACTTGTTGTTCCCAAGGACAGGTAAAGAAAAGGTGAGCAAGGTCCTACTCCTCTGGCAGACAAAAATACATCCAGAGGGACCTCTAAGACCCTTCAATTTCAAGATATCATCAGTGGAAATCAGCTTAAAGAAGAGTCTCCAAATGAAGAAAGACATGGAAGGAGTGAGATACCTGTTCCAAATCATATGACCCCAATCCACCTCCTGTTGGAGAGGGGTGGGTTGGGAAAGGTTCATTTTAGTCACTATTGTATCCTTTTTCCCTTAGATAATAGAGATTTTATGTATATTAGAGAGTTGAGAGGGGTTACAGAATGGAAGGATAGGGTGGGTTCAGATTCCAATTGCCATTCTCCCATAGATCCTTAACTAACATGGGGGAGGCTGAGGCAATGTGGTCTTGAAGCAGACTACCTTCCAAAAGCCAATTATCCCACCAAATGTTTACCAATCCTTCACCAATCTCCCAGACAAACATTTGTTTAGCTTCCTCCGAAAGCTGTAGCATTATTTTTCAAATAGGAGAGTCCCCCAAACTATTAGAAATATGACTAAGATGTTGCTTTTTACAGTATTTAACCCTTAAGATCTCAGCACAAAGAGGGTCCTGGGATTTGAATTTAATCCAAAGCTTACAAAGGTTATTTTGCATTAAATGAGGGAAGGACCTAAAGCCTAAACCTCCTTCCATTAAAGATTTACACACCTTAACCCAAGAAGTCCAGTGTTTTTGTTTCCTTTGGCCAACCCACAGGAATCTATTGAACATTCCCTCCAATAATCTCTGTGTAGTTTTTGTCATAACATTCATTTACAATAGATAAGATGGAATGGCAGATAAGACACTCTTCAGAAGGGTTATCCTACCCCCTTTGGATAAATAATTATTCTCCCAAGCATGAAGTTTGCAATGAATCTTATCAAGGATATTGTCAAACTAAAATTTTTTAGTTCTCCACTTGATCAGAAACACTCCTAGATATTTCACAGGAAGGTAGCTATTTGTAAAGCTAGTTAAGTCTGAGACCCAATTCTTAAACTCACCCTCGCAATGTTTGCTGAAAACAAAAATGCACTTCTGGACCTTCAATCTCATTCCAGAAATGTCCTGGAAATTCTCCAAGCACTGCATCAAGGCTCTAACAGCAGGTTCGGAGGCTTTGGAAAAGATAATAATATCATCAGCAAAAGCCAAATGATTGATTACAATGGAAGATCTATGACTATAAAGGGAGTGAGGTTTCCTAATAGCCATCTCATTCAAAGCTCTAGATAAGTAGTCAAAAACCAAAATAAAGATGGTAGGAGAGAGTGGATCACCTTGTTTAATACCTCAGGATGCACTAAATAAGCCATGTGAATTCCCATTAATAAAGACAGAATGAAAATTGTTTGTCGGCCATCTATTAATTATAGAAACAATAGAAAGAGAAAAACCTCGGGCAATGAGAACTTGTTCAATAAAGTTCCAATTGATTGTGTCATAAGCTTTACTGATATCTAATTTGAGAATAATATTACCTCCTCTAGTGGTTCTATCTAGATCCAATACCAACTCTTGGGTCAATAGAACATTATCCACTATGCTTCTGCCCTTGATAAAAGCTATTTGATTCCTGCTGATCATTTGATTCAGGCGAGGTCATAATCTATGGACCAAGACCTTGCTGATAATCTTTGAAATGACAGAAATAAGGATGATAGTTCTGAAATTTTCCCATTTATGAGCAGTTTTTCCTTTGGGAACCAAAGTGATAGTAGAGGAGAAGAAAAATTTAGGGAGATCAACACCCCAGAAAAAACTTTGGACTGTTGCAATAACATCTCCTATCACAATCAACCAAGACTTTTTATAAAATCTCAGATTTCCTTCTCATCAAGAACATCAGTGACTGAAAGGCTTTGAGTGAACTCCCTTTCCTTATCAAAAAGAGTGCAATGAATGGAAGGCTTGGGGATAGAAGGTTGCTTGAAAATTTCTTGAAAATATTGAACAACATNATATATATATATATATATATATATATATATATATATATATATATATATATATATATATATATATATATATATATATATATATATATATATATATTATCATGGAGCTGGCGGCTGGACCTAGCTGTGCTCTGCTAGGGTTTCAGTTGTGATGGAGCTGCTTGGAGTTGTGGTGGAGCTAGCTGAAGGAGCTTGCTTTTACTTGAAGGGGACTCTAAGGTTTGGGAAGAGTGGCTGGAGTGGTTATTTTGATCCTCCAGTACTGTTTCTTTGGTTTGGTTTAGAAGGTTATGGCTTTCAGTTGCTTTTTTAAGGAGTTACTGTTACATTAATTCGCTGAAGTTGCAAGCCTTCTATTGCCTCTTCTAAGTTGGCGTTTGTATTTGGCTTGGAGTTTTTATCTTCTGTATCTTGTTCTTCCTGAGTTTGGGCTTGGAATNGGTGGAGCTAGCTGAAGGAGCTTACTTTCACTTGAAGGGGACTCTAAGGTTTGGGAAGAGTGGCTGGAGTGGTTATTTTGATCCTCCAGCACTGTTTCTTTGGTTTGGTTTAGAAGGCTGTGGCTTTCTGCTGCTTTTTTGAGAAAGAGTTACTGTTACATTGATTTGCTGAAGTTACAAGACTTCTATTGCCTCTTCTAAGTTGGTGTTTGTCTTTGGCCTGGAGTTTTTCTCTTCTGTATCTTGTTCTTCTTGAGTTTGGGCTTGAAACAAGTTACATTTCAAGTTATTCTGATTCTTGCAACTTCACTGTGTTTTTGGGGGGTGCTGGTTGGTGAACCATGACCACCCCTATTGATCTGGAGACGAATTTGCAATGGACTAAAGCTACTTATGCTAGCTTCTTCCCCCTTGTTGGACCTTGATCTCCTATTATTTCCTTAGGAATTCCATAACATTGCCGCAGGGAGAGGTTCTGCCTCTTGCATAAATCTTATGGGATCAAAAGATGGGGAGCCAGCTGCTATCTTCTCTGAAAAGGATATTGCTGACTTAAACTTGGATGTTCAATTTACTTTTATTGGCAAATTTAGCTTGGGCCGTCCAAAGATGGAACTTGTAAGGAAATACTTTGACTCTTTGAAAATATCATATTGGAAGCTAGGTTTGANTTCTGATTCTTGCAACTTCACTGTGTTTTTGGGGGGTGCTGGTTGGTGAACCATGACCACCCCTATTGATCTAAAGATGAATTTGAAATGGACTAAAGCTACTTATGCTAGCTTCTTCCCCCTTGTTGGACCTTGATATCCTAGTATTTCCTCAGGAATTCCATAACACTGCCGCAGGGAGAGGTTCTGCCTCTTGCATAAATTCTGTGGGATCAAAAGATGGGGAGCCAGATGCTATATTCTCTGAAAAGAATATTGTTTACTTAAACTTGGATGTTCAATTTACTTTTATTGGCAAATTTAGGTTGGGCCATCCAAATATGGAACTTGTAAGGAAATACTTTGACTCTTTAAAAATATCATATTGGAAGCTAGGTCTGTTGGATGGCAGACATCTCCTAATCCAGCTGACAAAGGAAGAGGACTATGCCAGAATATTTGCCAAAAAATCCATCATCATAGCTGGAACAGAAATAAAAATTTTAAAATGGCCCCATGAGTATGACCCCTCACAAGAACCTCCCACAGTGCCTATTTGGTTTAAGCAACCTAAATTACCATTGCATCTATTTAAATTGAATGCCTTGTTCAATATTGGGTGCACCTTGGGTAAAACTTTGAAGGTAGATGTTGCCACTTATAACAAAGCCAGACCAACCAATGCAAGGATACTAGTGGAAAGGGATGTCACTCTTCCTGATGTTAAGAGGATTTGGATTGGGGACACTTTGAAAGGGTTTTGGCAAGAAGTAGTCATGGAACAAAGCCCCATTATTGCCAANCTAGCTGACAAAGGAAGAGGACTATGCCAGAATATTTGCCAAACAATCCATCATCATAGCTGGAACAGAAATAAAAATTTTAAAATGGCCCCATCAGTATGACCCCTCACCAGAACCTCCCACAGTTCCTATTTGGTTTAAGCTACCTAAATTACCATTGCATCTATTTAAATTGAAAGCCTTGTTCAATATTGGGTGCACCTTGGGTAAACCTTTGAAGGTAGATGTTGCCACTTATAACAAAGCCAGACCAACCAATGCAAGGATCCTGGTGGAAAGGGATGTCACTCTTCCTGATGTTAAGTGGACTTGGATTGGGGACACTTTGAAGGGGTTTTGGCAAGAAGTAGTCATGGAGCAAAGACCCCATTATTGCCAACATTGCAAAATGTTTGTACATACAAGGGAGAGATGCTATAGGTTAAACCCCCCCAACAGAAGGGCAATTCACCCTCCTTAGTAGGAATTGGTTGATGCCAACAAAAATCTCCTGAATGTTGGAAGTAAAAAAGTACACAAGAAGATCTCCACTGTAGCAGAGACAGAAGAGACTCTCACCCATCAGGAATTCTCCTCTGTGGCAGGGCAGTTGAAAATGTAAATACTTTTGCTGGTCAGAAATCTACAAAGAATAAGAATTTGGAGATCAATTCAGAGGTAGAGACACTTGGGGAGGTTATACCAGACCTCTTGTCTCCCAGAAATTTAAAGAACCATGTGATGGATTTAGTGGTGGTTCCCCTAACCTAGAATTTGGTAGAAGCAATGAATAAAGAACTTGAGTCAGATTGGCAAATTAAAAAAACTAAGAAGAAAAAGAACTCCAAACCAGAAGAACTGAATCTTGGCATAGGAAAGGAGCTACAAAAATTGGAGGCTCAACCAATCAGATAAAAGAAGTTTTTAACAAAACTAGAGGGAGAACTAGGTCCAGGTTCCAACCTTACTCTTCTCCCCCCTCCCCATGATCAATTTGTTGTGCTAGAACATAAGGGGGATTGCCCACCCCTTATCCTTAAAAAGACTCAAATATCTCAATAAAAAACATAAATTTTGGTGCATAGACATTTTGGAACCTATGGTTCATCTCAACACTTTGACAATTGCCAAATCCTTCCCCGGCTTCAATCTGTTCATTAATATCAACAACAAAATTTGGGTTTTTTGTAGGAAAGAAATAAAGTGCTCTATCTTACTGAACCATACTCAAATCTTACATATGAATCTTAGCTTTGTGGATATGGAGGTGTTTGCTTCCTTTGTCTATGCAGGAAGCTCCAAAGTTGCTAGAACTGATCTGTGGGAGTCCCTGCAGCTCATCCAAAGATCAATTGATAAGGCTTGGCTTGTGGGAGGAGATTTCAACTGCATCTCCTCTCCTACAGAGAGAAAGGGGGGCAGACCTCCCAACCCTACTATTATAACATTTTTCAATGGCAATATTCAAAAAACTGGTTTATTTTACCTTGGATTCAGTGGCCCTACCTTTACTTGGAGAAGGAAGGACATGTGGGAAAGGTTGGATAGAGTGCTTGCAAATGATAGCTGGATCCAAAATTTTCTACAGACCTCCATCACTCACTAAAGCCTAGCTGGTTCTGACCATAGGCCTTTACTGATCTCTATTGGGAATAAGGTGACAAGCCAGAAATGCTCTTTCAGATATCTGAATGTGTGGTCTCAACATTTGAACTTCTTGAATATTATTAAGGAGCATTGGAAGAATGACCTTCACCCTGACCCCTTCATTAACCTGTGGCTTAATCAAAAGATGGTGGGCAAAGCTCTTAAACAGTGGAGCTGGGACACTTTTGGGGACCTTCTGTTGATTATGGATAAGGTTGAAAAGGAGGTGATTGATCTAGAGGAGAAGCATAGCAAAGGGATGATTGATGAAGCTATTCTTCTAGAGGATAATGAGAAACTTTTAAATGCAGTACAGTGGAAAGAACAATTCCTTCAACAAAAGGCTGCCAAAACCAAATTCACTGAAGGAGATAGAAACGCCAAATTTTACCATGCCTGCATTAAATATCGAGGACCAGAATGGAACTTAGCTCAGACAAGAGGAGGAGAATGCTGAAAGTGCTGTGTAGTACTGTCATAACCTTATGAATGGAAACAATATTGATAGAGTGCATATTGATAGAAATTTGTTTGCAGACAGTAAGCAGTTCACTGCCATTCTGAACTTGAATGATATTCTTGATGAGGAGGAGATTAAAAGAGCTTTGAATTCCATTGACAGTTCCAAATCAGCTGGCCCTGATGGGCTTACTGCTGATTTCTACAAGAATGCCTGGGATGTTATTAAGGTGGAGGTGATTAAAGCTATCCAACATTTTTTCAACGGTAACTCCCTACCTAATTATTTCAGTGCTTCCACTATTGTGTTCATTCCAAGGACTTCTATCAAGGAAAGTTGGAACCATTACAAAACCCTGAGCCTTAACAATGTCATAAGCAAAACTATAAGCAAAATTCTTGTCCACAGACTCCAGCCAGTATTACCTCATCTTGTCAGCACTAACCAAGCTGCTTCTGTGAAAGGCAGAAGCATTGGGGATAACATCCTCCTGGCACAAGAACTTCTACAGGATTTGGAGAAACCTTGTAGAGGGGGAAATGCCATTTTTAAGCTAGAATTAAAGAAGGCTTATGATATGGTGAACTAGGATTTCATTATAGAATGTTTGTAGGCTAGGGGATTTTCTTGGGACTTCTGTCTGATTATTAAAAGATGGTTGAAGGATAATGCAAATTCAGTTTCTATAAATGGAAAAGCTCATTTGTTTTTTAAGGCTTCTAGAGGGCTCAAACAAGGGGACCCTCTATCCCCCACCATTTTCATCCTGGTCCTGGATTACTTCTCTAGATTTATTGATTGCAAGGAAAATAGAAAAAGCTTCAACACTTATCACAATAGAGCTAAGATGAATATCAGCCATCTGATCTAAGCTGATGACATTCTGATGTTTAATAGGGCCACTAAGTCTGCTACCAAGTCCATTATGGAGTGCCTGCAAAAATTCCAACAGGTGTCTAGTTTTAATGTAAACAAGGATAAATGTCAGATCCTGATCAACAAAAGAGCCTCCCTACCAATCAAACAATGGATGCACTCTTACACTAGATTCTATAGATTGAGCCTCCCCTTCAAATATTTGGGGATTCACCTGATAAGAGGAAGAACCAAGATGACTCAATTTGATGAGGTTATTGACAAGATAACCTCAACTCTTCAGGGGTGGTTTAACTCTTACCTGTACAATGGGGGAAGGATCACCCTACTAAAGAGAATCCTTACCTCTATCCCTCTTTATGTACTCCAAGTGGCAACAATGAAAAGAAGCACCTATTTGATGTTGGAAAGAACCTTCAACAGATTCCTTTGGGCTGGGAACAGAAAACAATTGGCTTGGGCAAGCTGGCAAAAAGTAGCTAAACCTTGGGAAGCTGGTGGTTTGGGTTTTAAAGGCTTACACCAGATGCAACACATCAGCCTGTGTAAGCTTTGGATTAACTTCATACAAAATGCAAGCCTATGGGCCAAGTTCATGCAGGCCAAATATTGCAAATTTTATCACCTTAAGGAGGTCTCTAGGAAGGTGGGAGATTCCAGAATTTGGATCCAGATGCTAAAGGTCAGAGGAGAAATTGAAAAGCTACTAAGATGGGAGCTGGGCCATGGGGATATCAATTTTTGGCAGGACAATTGGTGCCCTACAGAATATTTGGAGCCTTTGCAGGATGAAAAGGAGGGGGATCTACTGGTCAAAGACTGTTGGAATGACAATGTATGGTTTGAGGACACTTTGACGAGTATCCTGAAGGAACATTCTGTCAGCTTCATTTCAACAATTCGCTTTGATAGAAATAACCTATCAACTTAATTTGAGGAACAGGACCAGGTCAAGTATTTCAAAGGATATCCAGAATAATTTGTTCAGCTGGGACAATTTCCAGTGGAATGTATCCTCATGCCAAAAACACTTAACCCCTTCCATGCTTTTCTTTTCTTGGATAATCTTAAAGAACTTACTTCCTACTGATGATATTCTGAAACTAAAAGGGCTGAAAGGGCCATATAGATGCCATCTCTGCATGCTTGACCAGGAATCCAGGGATCACTTATTTTTCAGGTGCAAATTTGCTAGGCAGGTATGGAATATATTGACCTCCCAAATAAATATTAACCTGATAAATATTGGTTAGGGTAACATAATTGATTATATTAAAGATTTACAGGATATTAACCTCATGTCAATCTCCTTCATTGTTGCTTGTTTCCTCTGGATGGCTAGGAACAAGGCCAAACATGAGGAGAGTGGGGTTAGCACTACAAGGTTGATGATTAACTTTTTGGCATATCTAAATAAGTTGATAATTTGGAAGAATTTTCCTAAGATCCTGCAGACCTTACCCACTATGGTGCTAATAATATAAAGATCATCAAGGTTAGATGGGAGAGGCCTCCTTACCCATTCATTAAAATCAACACTGATGGAAGCTACACAATAAGAGAGCTGGAATTGGGGGGATTTTTAGAGATCACACTGGGCATACTTTGCTCTTCTATAAGGCCTCATATATTGTTGAAGATGTTTTGGACACTGAAGTTGCTGCTCTTTATTGGGCCTTAAAATTTGACAAGGAAAAGAAGTGGAACTGGATCTTTGTTGAAGTGGACTCCTCTCCTCTGGTGGAGCTGCTGACTGTTAAGATTTCTTCCCCTTGGCACATAAACCAGTGGATTCATAAGATTAAGAAGCTTAGCCTAGAAATTAAGATTCAGTTCTCTTTTGTGTATAGGGAAACAAACAAGCCTGCTAACTTCCTGGCTTTGGAGGGTGAAAATTTAGATCATGCTGAGGTTTCCACAACCCTCCCCCCTCCACCTGTTAACTTAGGGGGACAAACTTCAAATTCCTTACCTAAGTCTGTAAAAATGAATGCTGGGATCCTTGCTTGAGGCCATGGGATGTGCTGGTTCTCCATTGACGCTGAGCTCCTTCTTTCTTTTTTATTTTTTTTTATTTGGGGGTATACATGTAATTTCAGTATACTTAAGTTTGTTCTGTTGAAGAGGGTTCCTCCTTAGGCTGTTTACATTTTTAGGTGTCTACATATATATATATATATA
>JXCR01133866.1:92594-107639 GCA_002079205.1 Phalaenopsis hybrid cultivar | reverse complement strand
GCATGCTTGGAGGCACCAATGTCTCTGCAGTTGGAGCATTGATATTGTTTGACTTGTTTGCTCTTCCTCCGATAATTCAAGGAATTGCAGGCCCTAAGTGGTGAGCCAAACACATCCTCAACGAGCAACAAATTCAGCAATAAATAAAGAAAAATTAATTATTGCACATAACTTTTGACAAAAGTACAATCATACTATTAAGTGCAATATACAAACTACTGAAATTGAAAATATAAAACTATGCAGTTAATAGAGGGTGAAATTTACGTCTATCGCATAGGCTCGAGCTAATAAGTACTTCTACCACTGCCCGATGCCTCTCGATCAGAAGTAGCAGCATGACACCACCCTGCATTGAAATAGATGGAGTTGTAGTCTTAGCTTGTGATGGTGCTAGTATGTTAGGAGGAGAGGACACTTGACTTCTTTTTGTTAGAAGTGTGACTCCAACTTTTTTTGATATAGCTAAGCTTTTCAAATGTTGATTAACAAATCGGTAAAACGGCCAAATATTGGTGTCATACTCCTAAAAAAATGTCGAGCTTTGAACATAAGTCATTCCACTTATAGAAAAATAAATAGCGCAGAAACTCTAACACAGAATATCAATGTTCTCACATTTCACCCTCTTCATCAGAATCCTCAACAAAACTACCTAAATCGGTGATCATAAATAAATATTCTTTTGGGGCGTTTACATACATAACACTCAATTCTTAGGTATTTACATACCTCATACCTAAACTTCCATATTTACCCACATAATATTCCTATCTTTAATATCAAACAAGAATAACACTATTAATACTTTTTAAAAGCAAAAATATACCATGCCACACATAGATTTAAAACAAAAGTGCTATGTATGGAAATATAAAAGTTTAGATGTGAAATATGTAAATACACAAAAATTGTGCTCTAGATATGTAAATTTTCCTTAAAGTTACGTTTTTAAATAGGAAATACATAAGAGTGAAGCCCTAGCAATCATATAATTAATGAAAAATATACAAAACCTAATAAAAAATTTGAATTTCCGAAAATCTCAAAATCAGAAAATACAATAAAATTAATGGTTCAAATTAGTTAAAAACTTGGATGAATGATTGAATCGAGATTACATTCGATTTAACTATAAGATATAGAGAAAAAGTGCATTGTAGCAAATTAAAATGGGTTATGGAGATGAAGCGAATACGGAAGATAGAAATGAAAAATTTTGGTGACAGTTCTGACGGCTTACTAACCGTATACACACCTAATACCAAAACTTCAATTTCTACTTTCCACGTTACATAAATATGAATTTCATACCTATCACTCATTTTTTTTTGGATGTACACACCTAGCACCTAAACTTCAATTTTTACATATATACTATTGAACTTTTATGTACATACATACCTAAAACCAAACCTTCAATTTATACATACATACCACAGTACCTATGCATTTAATTAATGCATATCATTCAATTATTACGCATATACAACCTAACACCTAAGCTTCAATATTTACATGCATACCACAAAACTCTTCTGTATAAACATATCTAACATCAAAACTTCAATTTCTACATACATACCACATTACCTGTGCATTTAAATAATACATATTATTCACTCCATATGTATTTACAAACCTAACACATAAACTTCAATATTTACATGCATTCAGCTTAATTCTTATGTATATACATACATAAAACCAAAACTTTCATACATACATACCACATTACTTATGCATTTTATTCATAAATATCGCTCAATTCTTATGTATATACAAACCTAACATCTAAATTTCAATATTTACATGCATATACAAATAAATTAAAATAGTGGCGCAAAGAAACTAACCTTCTTCAATGCTTTTTGATTAGAGGAATTTCAGTCTTCTCTGTAAGCTTGAAGCACTGGATGTCGTTACCTTGGTAGCTAGCTATAATGGCAACTGATCGCGAAGTTTCATTTGGGAAGGGGATGGTTTTAAGTGAAATTGAAAAGGAGAAGGAAAGTGGAGAGGGAAAGGGGAGAGAAGAAGCTTGGGAGGGTTTCTGGCAGAAGAGGAGATCATAGAGGCACAAGCTAGATGAGGGAGAGAAAAATAAAATTTAGGCGCGCGGGTTGAATTTTATAGGTCATGCCCGTTAGATTTCCATCTAATTTTTGTCAGAAATAGTTCGAAGTTGATTTGTAAAGGTTTGTGTTGATTTTTTAGACACTAATTCAACACAAAATCCATCACAACGCCAAAACAGCTTTTGTCGTTTTTAGAATACTTTATCCATCGAATTTTTGGACTCACAGTGGATGTAAAATCTGATAAAAATTTTAAAATTTATTATTTTCCGCTTAGGCATAAATTAGAAAAAGCCAACGCACGTATCAGACGCTAAAATGAGCTTCTCGTGCATTGTCTTGTGATAGTTGGCTTGAATACTCATTTGTCTTGCTTTGGGCTAAGTGGCTCGCTCTTGCATCCTCTAGTCATATTTAGCCTTTCTCATGGTTTGATCTTTTTTGGTCTTGCTAGTCTGACTCAGAAAACTTCACTCAATCGGATAAATAGGTATTATAATCTTCTGTCGGTGGACCCATTTTCATCATACTCTTCTTTTCTGAACCATTAAATCTCCTCAATATCTGCAGTGGCACATTTTGATATATATATTTTAGTTCCTCGATTATTCTATTTCTTGAAAGCAATGATGTGATAAGAATTGGATAATTAAATGTGAAAGTAGTTTTTATTTATTGTTTAATTAACTGCTCAATAATTGATCGCCTATGATTACTAGACATTCGATTCTTATAAAAAAAGGCACAATGGGACTCCTCTGATTCCATATTTGTTATGCAACTCTCAGGTGATATTCCCAATAAAGTTATGTTTTGTGTTGCTTTTGAGAGACCGAAAAGTCTGGATTACTTAGGAAGCGAGAGGAACAAGAAAGTTATCATTAAAAAAAGAAAAACAACTGCAATCACATTACTGATTAGGTGGGATTGTTTGATTCGTTCCTTGGCAATAAACAAAAGATTATTCAGCCGCATGGCCTGAAAATTGATTTGTCAGCTCAACCTACTATAGCACAAGACCCACTAATCACATAGGTTAGACATATAGTTACTAGTGCTATGTAGTCATATGGTGAGAGTGATGTATCAATTACAATGTCTAAGTTGGATCGACTATTGGGTATGAGAAGCTTCGGTTTTATTTATTAAATTTTTTTGAAGACCATATGTTATAGATTATCTCTTGGAGTAGATGGCTCGGCTTTGAGAGGTCTAGGCAAGAATCCAGCCCCAGCGGGCATTGACAAGAATTCGACCAAGGTGCCATCATTAGTAGAACGTGCTCCACGGAAGGGAGGATGACTCTCGAGCGAGGATGACTCTCGAGCGACCTCCCAAACAATATTCCTGAGACTAGCTGGGAAGAAACTAATAAGTGTCGGACATCCTTCGGATCCCTAGCTCACATTCTGCACTAGATCGAGAGTTTTTTTGCTTGAACATTAGCAATCAAACAAGGTGATGTGATGTGTAAGTTGTTGGCTCGTGTGGAGAAGGTGCAGAAGATGGAAGAAGTGATGACAACTCTTCTTTAATTCTCCGGTCACTAGTAACGGCGGACCGAGTGAAACATTTTAGGTCTAAGGGGAGAATTTTGTATATGAAATGTCTTAGCCGAAGCAGTAACTGACCCCCTTGTAAACCATTTTATCTCGGATTAATTTTAGAGCACTCATTTGTAATTTTAAGGTCTTTTTTGGAAGAAAATTTATCTCCTTGTCTTGTTTTTTGTGTTTATGTGATCATTTTGTTAGTACATCGGCAATTTTAAACCTTGAGTTCAGCTTCTTCTATTTTCTTATTTATATTAAGCACATCGGTTCAACCGCCGTTTAATATCAAATATTTGTTGGTTTGTAACTTAGAAAAAGTGATATGTTAATTTTTTGGCAAATAAAGTCTGTTGGTTTATAATTTGATTTTAAACCAACGAGTTAGACCGTCGGTTTAGCCTTAACAACCATTGAAAAATGTTTTTCAATAGAAAACTATTGCTTATGCTGGAGGAAAGTTGTCAAAATGGATTCTAATCTTGTACCATCGTTAAGGCGTCGGTAATTAGTTCAAGATTTAAGACACAATATTGATCATAGATTTTAGCGTTTTTTCAGTAGTGATAGTTCTATCATAGAAAATTTTTAAGATGGCAATTAAAAAGTAATTATATTTTAAGATATTCTTTCAAAGCAAAAATATTTCTTTTTACCATCTGATTTATCAGCCGGCAAAACGTAAATCTTTTGTAGTGTGTATTATTTTTCGTGAGAGTTACTTCAAATTCAATTCATTTATTTTATCTTAAGATCTTGTTATATAACTTCATATATATATTCGTCAATGTTAAATTTTATTCAGAAAATGATGATCAGCTCGCCAGCTCATGCTCAACGATTAATCGACAGTCAAGTTGAATATCTTAAAAACATTCCCCTTATAAAATGCATATTAAAAAGTTAAGAAAAGAAAATGCGGCTTTGTGCAAAAAGATAAAGATAAGAAAAAGGTGGAAATTTTCATACATAGCACCCAATTCTTATGTATTTACGCATTTCGGACCTAAACTTCATATTTAGAGGCAAAACACCATATTGTATGAAAAATTGGATTTTAGCATTAGGTAATATATTAGTGCTGTTTTAATGTGATAGGAAAGAATTAGATGTTTGAAGTGCGAAATTTAAAGTTTTCATGTGATATGTGAGATGTAAATGCATAAGAATTACATGCTACGTTGCAATTGGCATTAGCCTACCACCACAATCTATTTGGCTTGTTCTTCGCCGTTCCGTATTTTATTGCTTGTATTAAAATAAAATAAAACGATAAATTTTGGGTGGCCTCATGAACCTGTTAAAAATATTTATTTATTTCAAATTTAAAGTTAATTAGTCACCACTTTAGCGAAATTGCACTATGAGAGTTAGTTTCTGTATTATATATTAAAGCAATGCATTGCACATACTCAGCCTCCAAAGCTGACCAAATATTTTCATTTTGAGCTTCCAACATAACAACTCATCATCAGTCCCTCTCGCCCAAAGCTTAGTTATCCACATTTATGGTTTAGAACAAGAATGAATTAAATATAAAACAAGAGGGTACAAATCTCCCTCCAAAATTTAAAGTTATCATTATATGTCATATTTATACTCGCAAAAATATAATTCATTAAAATATTATTCGATTTATGCAGCCTCTAAAACTATAAATCTTATGTTATAAATATCTATTGAAAAGTATTGACGATATTTTAAATAATTGAAAATTTATGCTCCTTCTAGCTACGCCATTAGCTAGAGCTTATTGTTTAGGACTCATAAGCGCGAACATAAGATCTNCATTTATTTTATCCTAAGATCATGTTATATAACTTCATATATATATATATATATATATATATATTCGTCACTATTAAATTTTATTCAGAAAATGATGATCAGCTCGCCAGTTCATGCCAACGATTAATCGACAGTCAAGTTCAACATGTTTGGTGCACTTTAATGTATCTTAAAAACATTCCCCTTATAAAATGCATATTAAAAAGTTAAGAAAAGAAAATGCGGCTTTGTGCAAAAAGATAAAGATAAGAAAAAGGTGGAAATTTTCATACATAGCACCCAATTCTTACGTATTAACGCATTTCCCACCTAAACTTCATATTTAGAGGCAAAACACCCTATTGTATGAAAAATTGGATTTTAACATTAGGTAATATATTAGTGCTGTTTTAATGTGATAGGAAGGAATTAGATGTTTTAAGTGCGAAATTTAAAGTTTTCAAGTGATATGTGAGATGTAAATGCATAAGAATTAGATGCTACGTTGCAATCGACATTAGCCTACCACCACAATCTATTTGGCTTGTTCTCTGCCATTCCTTATTTTATTGCTCGTATCAAAATAAAACAAATCGATAAATTTTCGGTCGCCTCATGAACCTATTAAAAATATTTATTTATTTCAAATATAAAGCTAATTAGTCACCACTTTAGCGAAGTTGCACTATGAGAGTTAGTTTATGTATTATATATTAAAGCAATGCATTGCACATACTCAGCCTCCAAAGCTGACTAAACATCCCTCTCGCCCAAAGCTTAGTTATCCACATTTATAGTTTAGAACAAGAATGAATTAAATATAAAACATGAGGGTACAAATCTCCCTCCAAAATTTTAAGTTATCATTATATGTCATATTTATACTCACAAAAATATAATTTCTTAAAATATTATTTGATTTATGCAGCCTCTAAAACTATAAATCTTATGTTATAAATATCTATTGAAAAGTATTGACGATATTTTAAATAATTGAACATTTATGCTCTTTCTAGCTACGCCATTAGCTAGAGTTTATTGTTTAGGACTCATAAGTGCATACATAAGATCTTTAAAAGCAAAAAATGAGGCATTTTTTTTGTTATGNTATATATATATATATATATATATATATATATATATATTCCTTAATTAATATATTTTTCTTGGGATATAACATTTCTCGAAATTTAAGTTTTTACTTTACTCAAATATAAAAGATTAAAGAGTAAACTTAAAATATAAACCATTAACTCATATTTTATATTCTCTAAGATGAACTCTTAAAGACGGTGGCGACTACGGCTATAATCGAGTCAAGTCGAACTGAGCATATCATGGTTCGGAATTGGTTTGGTACAATTATAAGTTATCTATGTTTGTCTTGAGCTTGTGTCAAGCTTTAATATATTGTTCAAACTTGACTTGTTTAAAATTTTCAATGTTTAAATTTGAGCTTGTGTCAAGCTTTAATATATTGGTCAAACTTGTTTAAATTTTTTAATGTTTAAATTTGATTTGTATTTGATTTATCTATGACAAATGAACAGATATTTAAACGAGCAAATAAACGAGTAAAATTCAAAGGAATATTTAAATTTTCATATAAAAAATTCAATAAATAGTTGTACAAATCTTATCGCACCTACCAATTTATTAAATATAGACTATGTAAAAATGAAAGGTAACTCATGAGTCATAATCATATGGGGCGAAATTTCACATATTTTAGCATGATCATACTTCCAAGTTTATACCCGACTCTCACATTCAAATGTAAAGGTTCGTTTTATCATGGTGATATGCACTTGTCATTTTACTTTTTTTTTTTTTGAGACATTTGTAGATGTCTTTTATATTTAGTTGTTGCACCACTCTTATTCTTTAATAGTAAGTAACTTACAATGATTCGAGTATATTTTCTTAGCACCACTTTCTAATAGGGTTGATTTTATGAGAATGGTGGAAAAAGAAGATATAGAAAGACTAGAGATTTAGAGACCCTTGCACACCATGATCTCATCGTTGCCTTCGATGCTTGCATGCCCAAGCCAATGTTTTACATGTTTCTAGTGAAACCTGGAAACATAAAATTGTGAGTCAAGAGGAAAAGAAAGGTTTGCAGCTATCTAAAGTTAATTTAAAGGGTATTTCATATATATACCACAGAAATCTTAGGTATGTTCACCTCTAACACCTACATTTTAATAAACTAAATATATAATTAATAATTATACCTTAATAAAATAAAATATTTAAACAGAAATTATTATTGTTATAATAATATATTACTATTAAATTTATAATTAAATATTTTTAGTTAATTAAATTTTATTTAAAATAATATATCACATATGATATGAGTTATTATCGAGAATTTAAGAAGTTACATGTTGAACAACAAACGAGTTCCTTCGTAAACATAAATTAACAAATTCGATTATGTATATATTTTGTTCTTTTAAGTTCAGAGCGGTTAAAAGTTATTTAACTTATTTATTTATTAATTTAAATGAGCATATACGAGTTTTAATTCGAATTATTCTTGAGTGCATGCATTGTTTCATTTATAGCCCTGGACACCGGCGGCCGGTGCAATAGAAATATGATACAAATGAGTTGAGCCTCAGTTCTAATGAAAATGAAATGATGTACACATAGAGCAGTAGTCAAAAATAGCAGTTTCTTTTCAGATAGCTTAGACCACGTGTAAAATTATAATTGGCTTTAATATCTTTTTATATGGTTGAGCATATCCTCTTGGCGATCATCAAGTCCTCGTTTCGGGCCGCCGCAGCCTAACGCCATGCACTTTTGGTGCGATAAAAAAATAAATAAATTTAAGTATTACTATAGAACTTTTTATAAGGATAGGAGAAAAAAACAGCGAATTACTTTAAAATAAATGAAATTACTTAAAATAAATTTAATATAAACTATTTATGGATGTTATAAAACCCAAATGATATCGAAAAAATATTAAACTCATTTAGATTACAAAAATATAGAATAACATTCTTGCATAATGTTTTTATAAACAAACTAAGATAATTAAAAAAAAAACTTTTGTTGAAGGGATAGAGCCGAGAAAGAGAATATAAGAAAAAGAGAGAAGATGGGAGAGAAAAATTTGTCCCATGTAGGCATATAGGGGTGTTTCGGGGGCAATTTGACTCCTTTTATTTTTTAAAAAATAGAAGTTACAAGAGAGGAAAAAGTGAAAGAGTTATCTATAAATGACGATCACCTTTGTTTGGCCGAATGACTTGTAGTTTTAGCCAAACGATTATAGTGTCACATCTGACTCAGTATATTTCTTTGGGTTGCTTATGGTGTAACCAATATATGTTCGAGGTGTCGAGGTGAGATTCTAATCCTTCACTCATGTGGGTCCTGATGGTTGCTAGCAACTTGCTCAAACATTATTTTTGTTCAAACTATATTTAGCCCCGGCTTTCTTTTATCCAAACTTATTACCCAACTCATTTATTGAAAAACCAATACTTTATTTAACAATTAACTCGTGAAATACAACCATGCAAAGCCATTCTCATGTCATATATGGAAACTTAGATGAACGCTATATCAAATGCTTATTCATAAGACACCGACACACTTAACTGGAAAAACAAATTATCCCGACAATTGCACCCAGGTTGCCGACACCAATTTNATATATATATATATATATATATATATATATATATATATATATATATATATATATCCTAGATTAATATATTTTTCTTGGGATATAACATTTCTCGAAATTTAAGTTTTTACTTAACTCATAAATAAAAGATTAAAGAGTAAACTTAAAATATAAACCATTAACTCATATTTTATATTCACTAAGATGAACTCTTAAAGACGATGGCAGCTAAGGCTGTAATTGAGTCAAGTCGAACTGAGCATATCATGGTTCGGACTTGGTTTGATACAATTATAAGTTATCTATATTCGTCTTGAGCTTATGTCAAGTTTTAATATATTGTTCAAACTTGACTTGTTTAAATTTTTCAATGTTTAAATTTGAGCTTGTGTCAAGCTTTAATATATTGGTCAAGCTTGTTTAAATTTTTCAATGTTTAAATTTGATTTGTATTTGATTTATCTATAGCAAATGTACATGTATTTAAACGAGCTAATAAACGAGTAAAACTCAAAGGAATATTTAAATTTTCATATAAAATATTCAATAAATAATTGTACAAATCTTATCTCACCTACTAATTTATTAAATATAGACTGTAAAAATGAAAGGTAACTCATGAATCATATTCATATGGGATGAAATTTCTCATATTTTAGCATGATCATACTTCCAAGTTTATACCCGACTCTCACATTCAAATGTATATGTTGGTTTTCTCATTGTGATATGCACTTGTCATTTACCTATTTTTTTAGGAGACATTTGTAGATGTCTTTTATATTTAGTTGTTGCGCTACTCTTATTCTTTAATCGTAAGGAACTTACAATGATTGGAGTATATTTTCTTAGCATCACTTTCTAATAGGGTCGATTTTATGAGAATGGTGGAAAAAGAAGATATACAAAGACCAGAGTTTTAGAGATCCTTGCACGCCACGATCCCATGGTTGCCTTCGATGCTTGCATGCCCAAGCCAATGTTTTGCATGTTTCTAGTGAAACCTGAAAACATAAAATTGTGAGTCCAGAGGAAAAGAAAGGTTTGCAGTTATCTAAAGTTAATTTTAAGGGGTATTTCATATATATACCACAAAAATATTAGATATGTTCACCTCTAGCACCTAAATTTTAATAAACTAAATATATAATTAGTAATTATACATGAATAAAATAAAATATTTAAGCATAAAATATTATTGATATAATAATATATTACTATTAAATTTATAATTAAATATTTTTTAGTTAATTAAATTTTATTTAAAATAATATATCACATATGATATGAGTTAGCATCGAGCTTATTATCGAATATTGAAGAAGTTACCTGTTGTTCAACGAAAGAGTTCCTTCGTAAAGATAAAAAAACAAATTCGATTATATATATATTTCGTTCATTTAAGTTCAGAGCGGTTAAAAGTTATTTAACTTATTTATTCATTAATTTAAATGAGCATATTCGAGTCTTAATTCGAATTATTTTTTAGTGCATGCATTGTTTCATTTATAGCCCTGGACACCGGCGGCCGGTGCAAAAGAAATACGATACAAATGAGTTGAGCCTCAGTTCTAATGAAAATGAAATGATGTACACATAAAGCAGTAGTCAAAAATAGCAGTTTCTTTTCAGATAGCTTAGACCACGTGTAAAATTATAATTGGCTTTAATATTGTTGAGAAAATTAGGGCGAAGAAAAATAGTAACGACACAAATTCAGAAGAACAAGAGAATTTAACGAGGTTCGGCAAAGATGCCTACGTCCTCGGGAGCAGAGCGGCGAGTTCCTTTCAACATTCAGAAAAAGGTTTACAGAATGGAGGGATACCTCCTGGGGTTACTAACATGTTAACCCCAGGAGTAAACCTAGGCACAATATGTAATTACAACATTACCCATGTACCAAACCGCAGGGCTTTGCCCCCGCACACCAACCCACGTAACTTCTCAATTTGGACATATTCTTACGCTCCGCTCCGCTTCGATCTAGCGTCTGTCCCGATATGATATATGAGTCATACCATAACAAATATCTTTTTATATGGTTGAGCATGTCCTCTTAGCGATCATCAAATCCTCGTTTCGGGCCGCCGCAGCCTAACGCCATGCACTTTTGGTGCGATAAATAAATAAATAAATTTAAGTATTACTATAGAACTTTTTATAAGGATAGGAGAAAAAAACAGCGAATTACTTTAAAATAAATGAATTTACTTTAAATAAATTTAATATAAACTATTTATGGATGTCATAAAACCCAAATGATATCGAAAAAATATTAAACTCACTTAGATTACAAAAATATAGAATAACATTCTCGCATAATGTTTTTATAAACAAACTAAGATAATTAAAAAAAAAAGACTTTTGTTGAAGTCAAATATATTCCATCATTCCCAAGGGATAGAGTCGAGGGAGAGAATATAAGAAAAAGAGAGAAGAATATGGGAGAGAAAAATTTGTCCCATTGAGGCATATAGGGGTGTTTCGGGAGCATTTTGACTCCTTTTATTTTCAAGAAAATAGAAGTTACAAGAGAGGAAAAAGTGAAAGAGTTCTTCGTAAATGGCAATTATATTTGTTTGGCCGAATGACTTGTAGGTTTAGCCAAACGATCATAGCGGGGCATCTGACTGATTATATTTGTTTGGGTTGCTTATGGTGTAACCAATATATGTTCGAGGTGTCGAGGTGGGATTCAAATTCTTCACTCACGTGGGTCCTGACGGTTGCTAGCAACTTGCTCAAACATTATTTTTGTTCAAACCATATTTAGCTCCGGCTTTCTTTTATCCAAACTTATTGCCCAACTCATTTAATTAAAAACCAACACTTTATTTAACAATTAGCTCGTGAAATACAACCATGCAAAGCCATTCTCATGCCATACATGAAAACTTAGATGAACACTATATCTAATGCTTATTCATGCAGCACCGACACACTTAACTGGAAAAGTAAATTACCCCGGCAAGAGCACCCAGGTTTCCAACACCAATTTATTCAGAATATACTAACTATAAATACTTCTTCCAGCTTCTCCGACCGCAATCATGGATACAGTTCCTTGACCTTATTCTGCGCTGCGCCAGACGCAGCTGCCGTGCCGTTGCTATGCGGGATGACGACAATAGCAGCATTGCCAACGTTGGTGCCAGTTGCCCAGATAGCATTGTTGGAGTTGTCGTAGATGACGACATTGCGATCTCTCTGGAGGATGAGATAGAAGTTACCGTTTTGGCGATTGGTGTTGCTTGCCCAAATAGCTCTGCTGCCACTATAAATCACGAGATTACCATCACGCTGCATCGTGACGTAGCAGCCGGAGGCCTTTCCATTGGTCCCCGTGGCCCAGACTGCTTTGTTTTTATCGTAGAGGACGAGGTTGCAGTCATTCTGCATGATGAATATGTAGGGACCTTGTGCGAGCGACTGTCCCCCTCCCAGCGACTGGCCTGCGTTCAGGCGATCGGCTGCAGAGACAGAAGCGGTTTGGAGACTCAACAGAGTTCCCACTAAGAGGAGGAGGAATGCTGCCGTGTTTATGGAGGAGGCCATGGTTTTATGGGTTAATTGGGACTTGGGGGGAGTTTGGGTTATAATGCTTTGCTTGGCTGAGTGCATGGTAGTGGAGGTTTGGATCCCTATTTATAATAGAAATCAAACATGTGGACAATGAATTATATGCCGTATCAGATGGGAATACTTATGTGATGCTTCCACTGCGCCGCGTGTGGTTATGGTTCTACTGTATGGCAATCGTTGTATTACTATTTGGGAAAAAATTAAGATATTGAGGGATTTTCATGTATCCTTGAATTTTTTTTTATAAATTTGGTAATTTTAAATTTTATATTTATTTATATAATATCTAAATATAACTCGCATTACATTATTATTAGACGGGGAACTTCATTCAATTTAGAGTTTGCAACGGCCATGCTTTAAATTAAATTATTCTCATTAAAAAAAATTTCTTTTGAAATTTTTTAATATTATAAGAATTAGTGATGTATTTTATTGTGGAGTATAAAATAAATTTTTATTTGTAATAAAAATAAAATTTTTGAAATCAGCACCATTATTAGCTATAATACTATCCTATACTAGGATTAAAATTTAATGTGGGCAACTGTCCACCATAAATTTTTTTTTTAAATATTGTTTTTTTTTAATTTTTGTTAATATTATAATCCTTTTTTAAATATTTCGATATTGTTTTTGAAGTTCCGCTTTAATAAGCTGTTTGCCCAAAAAAATATATAAGAATAGTTGCATACATAAATATAAAGATTTACATACATAACACTCAATTCTTATGTATTTGCGTATTTAACACCTAATTCAATTTTTACACATATACCACCTTACGATGAATGAAAATTTTACTTTTTAAAAGTTAAAATAGCTGCATTTTTTGTAGGATATGAATGAATAAGGTGGTATAAATGTAAAAAATAAAGTTTAGGTGTTAGTTACGTAAATAGATAGGAATTGAGCAGTAAGTATATAGATGCCCCATCGAAAGATTTTCATTCAAAACACTCGATTCTTATGTATTTACATTTCTAACACTTAAACTCCAATGTTTTACATATATGATACTTTACCAATGAATGAAAAAAGCTGTATTTCACCTTTTTAAAGTTGGAAATAGTTACATTCTTGGTGTGATTTGAAAGATTAAGATGGTACAACTGTAAGAAAATAAATTGTAGGTGTTAGATATGTAAAAACATAATAATTGAGTGGTATGTACGTAAATACTCCTTTTATATACGTATGCATGCATGAACCTAAAGAGAGAGCGAAAGAGAGCAAATTGAGATATTTATCAACTTTTGAATAGTTGTCCCGTTACTCCAATTCATAAGTGTCTTAAAAACTATCATCAAAGTATAAAATTGGAAAATATTATATTTAATAGCAACAAGCTTCTAGATGGAGGGGAAAGGAAAAAAAAGGGTGAGGACCAAGCCGCCATTTAAAGTTATATCTATGAAACGTGCTTGCTTTCACGAGGACCAAGCCGCCTCCCATTTGAAGAAAAATCAAAACGGCTAATCTAATCTTTCACCACGTCAGATCATACCATTTAAAGTTGAAGGGTCGTCGTCCACGTTGAACAGTCGGGGAATGAAACCAGCGGCAATCTTTTGAGTGAGGACAATGGAGCCATCGGTCCCGCTCAGAAAACAGCAGCATGTGAATTCGGAAAGGCTGCCTGGTTGCGTCATCACTGGACGTTATTAATTCTCTCTCTCTCATTTTTTCTTTTTAACAAAATGATGATAAATATTAGCAATGCGGTGTAAATTTATATTCTGAAAAGTAAGTTTTTTCAATACTAATAAACCATTGCTTTAAATTACAAGTGTTTATTATTATTTTTATAATTTTTTTTATCAAATCATTTGGTCTTGTTTAGTTCATTAGATCTTAACTTTCCTTTTTTAAAATAATAATTCCGAGAACAATTTTCTAAGAAAGAGATATTGTTACTTTTTTTAATAATAAATTGATTCACCTTTTGCAAGATAATCTTGCTTTATTTAGCCAACAAAAAAATTTTATCCAACGATCAATAGTTGGCAGCCAGACTAGCAGAGCTGACCAACAAAGCAAGTCGATCAAGTCAAGTCTTGCCAACCTGAAGACCATCAAAAGCCGGTTTGCATCCTTAATTCAAAGCAAGCGAAAGAAGATGACTTGTCATACAAGATCGGCGAGCCGTGGACATAAACATGTAAAATACCGAAAATATCATATAACTCCCCCTTTAAAGTAGGAGCNAAAACCCCTCAAGTCAGGGGTTCGTGTACCTCGGCTTATTGGTCGGCATCCTCGGTGTAAAACCCCTCAAGTCAAGGGTTCGAATCCCTTCTGGTACAATTGGCCTTAAGAAGGTGGTACTTGAATTGTTAGACACATTAGAAGTGGTTGAAAACTCGTATAATAGTCTCTAGTCATTGCTTTTTTCATATATATATATATATAT
>JXCR01133866.1:62823-83352 GCA_002079205.1 Phalaenopsis hybrid cultivar | reverse complement strand
TCGCCGCTCTGCTCCCGAGGACGTAGGCATCTTTGCCGAACCTCGTTAAATCTCTGTGTTCTTCTGGATTTGTGTCGGTTCTAGTTTTTTCTTCGCCCTTATTTTCTCAACAAATAGCTACTGTAGTATACTAGTGCAATTATTAAGACTTAATTTTGAGATCTGATAAATCTTGCATGTTTATTTTATGTTTTCTAGTTTTCTTAAAGTTTTTGAAGTAAATTTTATGCTTAATTTATTTGTCGATTTTTAATCATTTTGTTTCATGCCTAATTTATAAAATGTCTTCACCAAATTGAAGTGCACATTTGATTATATTTTGTGCATATTTTTATCTATTTTAATAGACAATAAAAAAATGAAGTTATATTTTGTGCATATTTTTATCTATTTTAATAGACAATAAAAAAATAAAGTTCTTATATTGGAGCGCATATTCTGTCTGGACTCCTGGCGTAGTTCTACGTGCTGCAGAGGTTATTCCTGAGTTATTTTCAGGTTATTTCTAAGTTATTTTCAATAATCCTGAAATAACCCAAAAATAAACACCGCGAAAAATAAACACCGCAAATTATTTCTAAATTATTTCAAAATTATTAAAAATAACTCAAAAATAACCTGAAAATAACTCAGAGCAACTCAGAAAAATTATCTTTACCCACCGTTTCTCTCTTATCCGTTTGTCTCTTATTGCCGAGAGTTCGCTTCAAAGGGGTCATTTTGTAAATTCTGAAGCACTTATTGCTCTGGGTACTAGTATTTTCTACTCTTTACTGTCGTCTTGAAAGGATGAGTTCCAGAACAGGGCTACAAATCAACATCCCAAAGGCTCTTTAGGTTTGTTTTCTTTCCCAAATCGACTGTTTTTTTTTTTCAACAATTCTAACAGCATTCAATTTCATAAGCATTCACGCGTCTTTCTCTATCTAATTTATTATCCAAATTTTGAGTTTTTTATGTCGGGGATGAATAGTTTTGACCTAGAAATCATGATACTATGATTAACAGACAATCAGTAATGCGTCAACATTTCCTTGTTTAATTTGATGCTTTTTTAAGTTCTGTCTGAAGTCCTAAGAGTTTCTTTGAGAGAACTCGAGTTTGAGCCTGTTCAACCTTCCTACTTTGATTTTTTTCTGCTTAAATTTCTAACTTTGTATGAAGCATTCTAAGTTTTAGAGTCTAAATTCGATAACTTCTGCTGCATTTCCTCACTTTCTATAATTCTGTCATGGTTTTGGGTTATTTCACTTACAATCAGCTTTGTTTAAATTCTCTGTATTCTATATTTTTAGTTCATTCTTACATGAAAAAAATTTAAAGATGAAAAGGCTAATAGATTATGACCATGAAATTTTCATTTGATTTTTAATTTATTATTTCTCTTATTGTTTGTTTGAACCAACTTAGCTTTTTTCTTTTCTCTTCAAGGTTAAGTAATGATTGGAGTTCCAGAAAAATCAATATGGAAGCTTATATTGCTAAGTCTCAGTTGCTCTGTGGTATCAGAAGTAGAAGGGTGGTTTCAACTTTGGCTTTCATGGTTGCTTTTGTTTTAATCCTTCAGACCTTCACACTTCCCTCTAGAATTTCCTTTTCACCACATTTTCCTTCTTCCAAATTACCTGCAAATGATGAGGGCATCTCCCAAAATAAGGACATTTCTTCTCAATCCTTAAGCCTTGGAAGACTCTCTCTTTCAAGTGGTTCACAGAATTTTATTAATTCAATAAAGGTTTTCAAGGAACTAAATCATGGTTTTAGCTTCAAAAAAATGGATGAAGAGTTAGAAAAAGATGAGGACCCTGACGGCAATATTGAACTCGATGAAGATGAAGAATCTGATATGGAGTTCTCAGTCGATCTTGATGATGACAACATTTTAAAGACTGTTAAGAATTCAGAAGATAGTTTTCTTTTGATAGAAGAAGGAAAAAGCAAAGAAAATAATCCTTCGATTGTTGAGCAAACACGAATTATCGGCAATCAGTTGGAGAAAAAACAAGCACTTAATGTTGATGAAGCTTTAATGGCATCTGAGAGTTTACCAACCATATTACATGACAATGGAAGTATCATTAACACCTTGAGGAAGAAGAAGAAGATGGAAATGCCGCCGCTATCAATGTCTGAGATGAACATTCTACTGCTTAAAAATCGTGCTTCTCGCCGTTCAATGGTACATGTATTTATCGGAGAATTTCAAATCATTCTCATCATCTTTTAAACAAGGGAAATTTACATACATTCTATCCAATTCTTATATATTTATATATCTAACATCTAAAGTTTGTTTCTGACCTTCCTACTACCCATATTGTTCTTATCACATTAAAACACCATTTTTTTGACTTAAAAAAGCATAATACACATTTTCATGCATAGGTAGGGTGGCATATATATGTATAAATTGAAGTTTAGATGTTAGATATGTAAACACATAAGATTTGAGCGGTATGTGTGCATTCTTCCTTAAGATAAAATGTAATTTCTGTTATTTGACCCATTCTTCCATTTGTAGAGACCCCGATGGTCATCAGCAGTTGACAAGCAGATATTGGATGCCAAGAAAGAGATTGAAAAAGCTCGACTCGTAGAAAAGGATCAACTCCTCTTTGCTCCATTGTTTCGCGACATTTCAAAGTTTACGAAGTTAGTTTATTGCCTGATTGAAATCCTTGCTGTATTTTATTTATCGAAATTGAACTTGTTCTTTTGCTTCTTATGTCTTCTATATGTGAAATATTTAACCAGGGAAAACAATAAAAAAACATTTTGGTTTATAGCAGTTGCTTGTATGAGGTTTTTTTATGAATGGTTTCATCAAGTTTCTGTGAAATTATACGTTTTTTTTTTGCTTTGATGGGTAAATGCTCATAAAAAACAAAATAGGATTATATGTAGGTTTTTATATCAAATAGGTGTCTGCTATAAGCCAGTAAAAAAGGTCAGATTTTACTGAGACGACTATAGAATTGAGACTATGAATATCTAACACTCAAGCCATCATTGTTTAATTAACATTATTAAAACCAGAGCAATGAAAACTATAAGGCGATAAAATAACAACGTAAATGTCGAAGCTAGTTGTAATTTAAGTGAAAAATTAAGTTCTGACTAGGAAGATGTATCTTGCTGAAGTTGCTGAAAAGAAGCAATTCTACTATTCAATAAAGCATGGTTGGTTTCAGGAAACAAGGAAAAATATTGATTAGATATCTTGTTTTAATATTTGGTTTGAATGGGCCTAAACATTAAAAATAACACTATTATCACCTTATAAAAGTTAAAATCATCTTTTCATGCATAAGCTTAAAGCACCAAAGTACTATGAATGTAAATATGAAATTTTAGGTATGAGGTATGCAAATACATAAGTATTTTGTGCTACATATGTAAATTTCCCTTTGTTTTTTGAGCTAGCGTTATCTAGATTCAGTTCCATTTCATAGAGTTTCATTTAGTCGTAAGGTTGTAACAACATATGACCTTCATTGCGAAAAAAAAAGTTGGATTAGAATATTATGACCAAATTTTGATTATAACGGGTCTCAATACTTTTGGATTTCTTTTGAGATGTGTGCAGTGTTGATAGCCCGTATATTACACTCATCTCAAAGCAGATCCAAGAACTTCAAAACTCATCTTGGTAATTTTTTTATTAAGATTCATGATACAAAATTAAATTTTTTTATGGGACATTTACATACAAACCACACAAATCTTATTTATTTACATATCTAACACTTTGACATTCAAATTTACACGCACACCACTCAAATTTTTAACATAACATAAAATATATTACTATCATTATCATTTTAAAAGTGAAATACACGTTTTCATGCATAGGTTTATGACACCAAGCTATTATAAATGTAAATATCAAACTTTGGATGTTACATATGCTATTCATGAGAATTGTTTGTATGTAAATTCCCATTTTTTATTCATGCCTTTTCAGTGGAAGGGGATTATACTTCAAAATTCCTAGTATTTTTCCTCATGCAGGAGCTATGAACTCATGGAGAAGACTCTTAAGATCTATATATATCAAGAAGGAAAAAAGCCAATATTCCATCAACCCCTCCTTGGTAGCATTTATGCCTCGGAAGGATGGTTCATGAAACTCATGGAGAGCAATAATCAGTATCTTGTTAAAGACCCCACGCAGGCTCATCTCTTCTACATGCCATTCAGCTCTCGTCTGCTGCAGTTGTCTCTTTATGTGCCCAATTCTCACAATCGAACGAACTTAAGAAAACATCTTAAGAATTATGTAGATATAATTTCAGCAAAATATCCTTTCTGGAATAGAACAGGCGGAGCTGACCATTTTCTTGCTGCTTGTCATGACTGGGTATTCTCTACCTTCAAACAATTATGTATCTTACTGTCAAAAACTTTTCATTTTTTAGGGAAATATACATATGTCACACCTAAACTTTCATATTTACATGTATAGCACTTTGGTGCTATTTGAAAGTTTAGGCATGAAATGTGTAAATACATAAGAAAATTGTGCTATACATAAAAAAATTGTATCTTACTGTCAAAAGCTTCTTTTTTTAGGGGCATTTAGATGCACAAATTCTATGCACTTACATATCTAACACCTAAATTTTATGTTTTATATTTGCACTGCTCAAATCATTCATATCACATCAAAAATACACTTTTTTAACTTTTTAAAATACATTTTTTAATGCATAGGCGAGGTGACACGTGCAAAAATTGAAGTTTAGCTGTTAGATATGTAAATGCGTGGGAATTGAGTGGCATGTATGTAAATCTTCCTTTTTTTGTTGGGCATTTACATACATACCACCCAATTCTTATGTATTTACATATCTAGTTCTTAAACTTTAATCATTACATTTATACCACCCAAACCTTTCATTTAATATAAAAATACCATATTCTTAACTTTAAAAAATTTGAATCATGACTTTTAATGCATAGACAAGATGGCACATAATGTAAAATTTGAACTTTAGGTGTAAGATATATAAAAACACAAGAATCGAATGGTAGGTATGTAAATCTGGCTTTTTTTTAACTACTTTCTCCTGTAACAGGCCCTATATGACACGAAGAACACCATGGATCACAGCATTCGCGCGCTCTGTGTTGCTGATCTCAGCATCGGATTCTACTTAGGCAGAGATGTTTGTCTTCCTCAGACCCACGTACGAACACCAAAGAACCCTCTGAAAGACCTCGGTGGAAAGCCATGGAACCAAAGGCCGCTCCTTTGCTTCTATGCTGGAAGCTTGCACGGCAATCTTCGCTCCATTCTGCTGAAGCATTGGGCGAACAATGACCCCGACATGAAGATCTTCAGCCCGTCCGCATTTCGTGCGGAGAAGAGCAGGATGAGCTATATCCAATACATGAAGAGCAGCAAATACTGCATCTGCCCGAGGGGCTATGAGGCGAACAGCCCGAGATTAGTGGAGTCCATCTTTTTTGAATGTGTTCCTGTGATAATAGCAGACAATTATGTGCCTCCTTTCTTTGAGGTGCTGAATTGGGAGAAGTTCTCAGTTATTGTTCCTGAGAAGGATGTCCCAAGGCTTAAAGAAATACTGGTTTCGATTCCTGAGTCGGAGTATAGGGAGTTGCAGAGAGGGGTGAAGAAGGTTCAGCAGCACTTTTTATGGCATAACAAGCCTGTGAAATATGATTTGTTTCATATGATACTTCACTCTATTTGGTTTAATAGAGTTTATACTATAAAGCCTAGATGAAGAGAGACTCTCGTTTGGTTTTCAGTATGGGATTAATCTGTAAACTGTTTGTAACATAATTGATGTTTTCTTGGCATCTTCTTTTGTATTATCAGGGACTGCTGTGCTTTTGTGATCATCTATTCTAGGATTTGGAGATCTTAAAGTAGCTCCTTGATTAACAGATCTAAGATACAAAAGGGAAGAAAACGAATGTAACTTATTCCAGAAGATGGAGAATGTATAATTGTAAGAAGTTGATGTCAAAAGGAGGACAGAAAAATAAAAAACCGAAAAATATTGGAGAATGCATGAAATGTTTGCCCAGTATGTAAATTGTTAATACAAAACAGAAAGTAGTTGATTAGAAACCTTTCTTTCATAATGAAGCTGTGTTTGACGAAAAATTATTCCATACTGATCGGATACCGCACGCATCTTGTGTGTGGTCGCGTGCGGTGTCCTATCCTGATCGTGGGCCCCACCTAATTTTTTTAAAAAAAAAATTGAAATAATTCTAATCATAGATCACCGTGATCTACGGTTAAGATCGGACACCGCATGCAGAGATGCATGCGGTTTCTCTCATCTCCCACGAGCACAATTTCGTAACACAACATATTGGATTTATTTAATTTGATAAATTTTATTTAATATAAATTCATGTTGCAGCTAAACATAACCTAAAATTGGCTTTTTAAACTTAAACTGAAAAAAATGACAACTTTATGTTAAAAATGGTAGTTTTTTTCGTTAAGTTTATGCATGGGGAGTGGCATGTCAAAATTACTTCTCAGTGGAAACTGTAGGCCTTTGGGATACAAACTATCATGTAGATTAGAATAGAGGAAGGTCAAAGTGGTACATTTGGATCTCTGTAACTAGACTGTAGAGAAATGATTGCTTTATTTTTAGAAAAATCACAGCCATGGGAGCGGCAGAACAATCACTTATAAATTTTGTTTATTTTCCGTCCATGAAAAAGAAAGCGGCGGCTTTCATCTCTAATGGCGTTATAACTCCAATTCCCTCTTCACTATACTTATTGATAGACCTCCAGGTCCGCGCTACAGAAGGAACGAGTAAACATGAGAGCGGGCAAAGTTGGAAACTCTCTTTCGTAAAAACCCTAATTCGCTGGTGTTTTTCGGTTCGTCACCAGTGCTTGTTTCTCTGATCTGATAGGACTGCATATCTCCTTAAAAAAACTGAATCTTTGGCGTTGGATTTACATTTTCCCCTTGACAGAAACCAGAACTGGAGAAAGCGACTCGGGTGAGTGAATTTCTGATTTTTGTCTTCCGCGTAGCGCTTCGAAGCTCGAAGTACGGGAACTTCATATTCTCGTAAATGGCGGCTTTCTCAGCAATAATCCTTTTTCTATCAGTAATTAAAAGTCGTTAATTTGTTCCTCTTGTTCTACTTTGTTTACACTTTTTTTTGCAGCAAAAGAAGCTGAAATGGGAACACAGGCTGAATTCGTCCATCCGATTCCTGCTGATTTAGAATTAGTTCCAGGAAATTTTTTGGATTGATTATTCACTACTCTTCATTAGATTGTTGATGTAAGCTTATTGAACCGGACAGTTTCAGTGCTGCTTCAGGATTTATAGTTTAAGCGCCGACGCATGATTTGTTTGTTTTCTGAAAAATTTCAGAGGAGAAAGGTTCTCACTTTCTGCTTTACTGTTGTTGCATGAAATGGATGATCATAATGTTCGAATTCAAATGCCATGCCGGTTTTGGAGTAGGAGACTCTTGTTCATGATAGGGATTATTGCTTCACTTATTCTAGTTTTTCATACTTTCACACTACCTTATTGGACTGTTTCACTGCCTGTACTTCCTAATCTCAAGAAAGATCAGATTTTGTCAAATGAAGCAAAGTCTCTGGAGAGAAAACCGTTGGATTTTTTTTCACTTCTAAGTGATACACAGAACTCCACGCATCCAAAAGTAATCCTTGAGAAGGTAGCGTCGGCTGACATTAAAAATGCCAGTGGAAGAATAGCATCTGATTCAATAGATGAACAAGTGGATTTGGTTTCAAAGAAGGAAGTTCTCTCAGCTAATATTACTGGCATGATGGAGGATATCAATCTCAATAGGGAAATCTCCTTGGGTTTTGAGGAGAAAGAAAATCTTAATGATGTCGGGGACCAACTATCTTGGTCGATCACAGAGGAAGAGATTGCTATACAAAAAAATATTTCTTCTTCTTTGGTTGCAAAAGAAGAAAGCTTTGATTTTGCCTTTACATCTCAGAACACTACAGATATATTTTCTGAGAGGAACAAAGGAGTTCATGATGAAGTAATTGTTCCACTAAAAACTGCTACTTCCGGTTATAATGAGTCCATGAAGGAAGCTTTAGTAGATAATTCTAGTAGTCATGTTGCAATCTCTTCATTAGTAGAGAATGAAGCTGATTCTAATTCGGAAGAACATCGAATGAAGGGTAAAGGCCTTACAAACAGCACAAAATTGTCAATTTCTAGTTCTTCAACTTTTGATTCTAAGAATGCTTATATTCACATAAGAAAAACAAAACCAGGTAGGCTGCCAGTCTCAGTTTCAGAAATGAAACAGCTAATGCAAGCATACCATTCCTCTTATCCTCAAAAGGTATTTTTATATTGAAAATTACATTGATAACTTATATTGTTCTTCCTTGTGTTCCCCTTTTATGGAAACATAATTTGCATTTATAATAGAGCAGTGGCCTTCAGCTCGTGATAAGCAGCTTTTAGCTGTGAAGGCACTGATACAGAATGCTCCTGTATTGAAAAATGATGAGGAACTTTTTGTACCTGCTTTCTGGAACATTTCTAACTTTAAAAGGTAAGCCCCGCACCATATATTTTTGTTTATTAATATTTAGATTTTTTATTCACTGTAATTATTTCGTATTGTATAATTGTTTGTTGATTGACTTTAAATCTTCATGTTTGCTCCTGGTAATTCAGTAAATGTTTTCTATGTAGTTTTCTTGCAGCTCGTTAGATGTCCTCTTTCTGCTTTTGTAAAAGGTGATAAATATGGTAAACTCTCATGGTAAACATGAAAATTTGTGTTTATTTATCATTTAAAATTTATGATTGTTCTTCTCGTTGATTTTCTGTTACCGGAGTTAACCTAAACCACAATAAGAAAAAAAAATTATTATTGAAAGCAAATAGGTGGCCATAATCAACACATTTAAAAAAGAAAAACAATAACACAATACACACAAATCTAAAATAGCAACACACAAGACACAAATATTCAAACTAGGGTAGGATCTTGGGGTGGTTTTGATCAGCGGGGGTTTAGAAGGCTGCAGTAAGGCATGAGCGCGGAGCAAGTTGGCAGATATGACAACGGGACAACAAGTCTTTGCTGTCCTGAGTAGTGGCAAGTTGGAATTTGGGTTCCAGGTGGTGGGACAACGGATATGTGGCAGGTAGGTGGTGCAGGAGTGTTGGGACAGCAGTTAGGTGGCTGGGACGTGGTTCGAGATGACTGAGACAGGAGCTAGTGGGAAGGGGAGAGGATTTACAGTGGCTGGAACAATGATGGCAGCCAACCTGAGCGATGGAATTGTAGGGGACGTGGGCTGGAATGCAGAAACTGCATGAAGGAGCTTCAACAACTGTTTTGGGCTGTTGTAGCAGAGAACGGTGGCGGGGAGTGGTGTGTGGAGGATGCGGAAGGGGAGTAGGGAAAATAAATACTACATTGGGAGAAGGGATACAACTGGAGCACCTTCTAAATTCTCAGATATAGCCCTCGAAGGGAGAAAATGAATGCTAATAGTTGTCCTAAACAAAACACAAAAAAAACTAACCCTAAAAAAATAGATATAAAAATATATAATAATAGGATAATGAAGAGTGACCCAAATGGACCGGCCTTCTCCTCAACTACGACAAAACCTGGACAAGTTCGATTCAGGCGTGAAAATGACGCCTGCCTGGTTGCAGTAGGCTTTTCACGTTCAACTACTATATGTGGGACTGTACGCGGCAATTCTTCATCATTTTCACCAATGATTTTTTTTCTTTTATGTACTTGTTTTAATTTTGCTACATAACCAATTGGGTTTTGCCCCATTAAGGTTTGAGGAAGAGCTAATGTACATGGGCTTACCTCATTAGCTTAAAGCTTTTTTTTGCTATCCAAACATGTTGCCTTAAAGTCAAAATGGGGCAAACTAATTATCACAATAAAAGCTAATTGTTAATATTATAAGTGTGTTATTCTAAATTTGGAATTTCCTATGATGTACCTACTTCAATGTTTAAGTTTAAGTTACTTGGTGTGACACGGGGATCATGGGAGACCGACAAGTCCTCTTGAAGGGGGGCCCCACCACCCGACATTCCTCCTCTTTCCTTTCATTTTCCACTTTCTTTTTCTTTCATTTCTTCCTCTTTCTATTTTTCTTCGTGGGCCCTTTTCTAATTTAAATTCTTTCCTAAAAGCCTAAATTCCGAGTTTATTCTCCTTTCTAAATTTAAACTTTTCCTGAAATTATGAGATCTTAATTTTATTTTTATTCTCCTTTTTTACTTTAAATGCTTCCTAAATTGGGTCAAGCCTAAATAGGAGTTGATGTGTCTACAGTTAGGGGTCTTGATTTTGAATTTTGATTTTAGTTTTATCTAGTTTTTTTCCTCCTAAGAATGTATCCAATGACGAGGAAGGTATTCTTGCTGTAACTCCGTTCGAGGTGGTGTTTATCTTCACTGTTCTTCTCGTCCACCCCCCTGCAGCTCCCTTGCAGGCCAACATCCAAGCATCTCTTTTGCGGTCTCTTACAGGTCGCAGCGCTATTCCTCCCTGTCGCACACTCCACAAGTTCCCTGTAGGTTACCGCAGTCGGTTGCCCTCCCAGACCGTCAGTCTTCCTGCAGCCTCCCTACTGGTTGTCACACTTCTTGCTCTTCTCCCAGAGTACCGACACTTATCCTGTAGCCTCTCTGCATGTTACCGCAACCCTGCTGCTCTCCCAAGCACCAGCCGCCTCCCTCACAACTGGTTGCAGCAATCCTCAGACCACCCCCAGTGCCTCCAGCCAATGCAGACTCTCTTTNCGCAAACTTATTGTCTCGCTCCTCCCTAGTCGCTCGACATCGCGCTGGCCTTCACCGCAGCCGCCACTCAAGCCCCATCTCTCGCTTCGTAGAGCTTTTTGTGCCTTGTTTGTTTGATCTTTGTTTGTAATGCTTGTTTTTTGTTCTGGTTTATGTAGTGTCTTTCTTTCTTTTGAGTCATTGTTTTAACCGTCTTGTAAGTTATTAATAAATTCGTGTCTTGCATCGTGGTTTGGGTTAACTCCGGTATGATGGTGGAGCTTCCCTATGTTTTAGTGGTAGAAAGAATGAGGATTTTAGGTGAGAGAAGGTAAAAAATTTATCCAATTTTTTTGTGGTAAGAGCCACCACCAACACTATAACTATCATGTTTTCTAAGAAAAAAAAAATTGCAAGAGCGAGATGAAAGAACCACTAGTATAAGGGGAGAAAGATGGACAATGAGAATCAATATGTTTACTTGTTGAGGACAAGTGTTTGTCAATTGTTATTTTTATAGAGTGTGCGCCAATTTGTATCTATGAACTTACAAAATAGGATGTTTCTACTTGTGTAGGAGTTGATTAATTCCTCATGCCAAAGCTTTTTGGATCCTTCCTAATTATTTGCTTATTTGTTAAAGGAATTCATTGTAATATCTAAACTCATAGGCTTGTAGCACCATAAATCAGGAAATATTAATTTTGTGGATCTTATTAATTATGCTTTTGGTATGACAAACCATGTCAAGAATATGCATGAAGAATATTAGCATTTAGAGTTCTCATTACTAGTTAGTTGTTAGATTGCAATTTATTGCTCCTTATTGTGCGTGTAATTAAGGATTTAATGATTCGATCTCAAGCCCATTCAGTGTTGTAAGAAGATCAATTGCTTGAATAATTTATAGGAGCATGATTGGGTCATGTCTCTACCCATTTACTTTGCTAAGCTCAATTTGAAGTTGAGCGATTTTGAGCCACTTTGAAAATGAATAAATTTGAATTATTTAAGTTTATAACTTTAGCCATAACACAAGCTTAATCATTATTTTTGACATAATATATTTTTAAATCAAAGGTTGTTTAATCATCTCAAGTGTAAAGGAAACTGTAAACATTTAAGTAAGAAAAAAATTAACTTGAAACAATAAGAGTTAAAATAAATTGTTAGTAGACAACATGTTTCAAACTCAAGCCATATGCAAAAAAAGCTCTAAAGTAAGCATATATGCTTCAACTACTTAGCTAATGCAATGATCTAGCGCAAAGTCAAAAAAGTTTATATTAAAAAGCAATTTAAAATCTAACATGAGCCTTGATTTTACTGCACTCGACTTATAATTGGATAATATAATAACTCAATTAAAAAAAAACTCATGGCTTGCCAAATTTAATTGAGTCCTAGCTCTATTTGGACCAATAATCAATTCAATTTTCGAACAATCTTTGACCGAAATATCCCCATTAAGAACTATCTAAAAGAAAACTAGAACATAATTAGAGAATAATTTAATGAGATATTTGTTTATGATAAATGTGCTTGATGTTATTAGAGTGGAGATTTTTTTCAACTTTTGTTAATCTGCGTTTAGAAATGTTTTTTGGAAGCTATTTTGAAACAACCACCTAAGAGTATTTGATGTATAACTTTTGATATTAAATGCGCAAATAATTTATCCAAATTATCTGGTCTTTGTTGGCCTTTACTATTGAAAAGTTTAAGAGATGCCCTACCAAGGAGGGCCATCCACCAAAATATTAGTATTTCNATTCGATCTCGAGCCAATTCAGTGTTGTATGAAGATCAAATTGATTAAATAATTTATAGGAGCAAGGTTGGGTCGTGACTCTACCCATTTATTTTGCTAAGCTCAATTTGAAGTTGAACGATTTTGAGCCACCTTGAAAATGAATAAATTTGAAATATTTAATTTTATAACATTAGCCATAACACAAGTTTAATCATTATTTTTGACATAATATATTGTTAAATCAAAGGTTGTTTAATCATCTCAATCGTAAAGAAAACTGTAAACATTTAAGTAAGAAACAAATTAACTTGAAACAATAAGAGTTGAAATAAATTGTTAGTAGTCAACATTTTTCAAACTCAAGCCATGTGCAAACAATGCTCTAAAGTAAGCATATATGCTTCAACTACTTAGCTAATGCAATGATCTAGTGCAAAGTGGAAACAGTTTATATTAAAATGTAAATTTAAATCTAACATGAGCCTTGATCTTGCTGCACTTGACTTATAATTGGATAATATAATAACTCAATCCAAAAAAAAAAACCTTGTGGCTCGCCAAATTTGATTCAGTCCTAGCTCCATTTGGACCAATAATCAATTCAATTTTCTGAAAATCCTCGACCAAAATGTACCCATTAAGAACTTGACCCAATAATTTTAAATTATCTAGAAGAAAACTAGAACAAAATTAGAGAAAAATTTAATGAGATATTTGTTTATGATAAATGGGCTTGATGTTATTAGAGTGGAGATATTTTTTTGACTTTTGGTCATCTGCATTCAGAAATGTTTTTTGGAAGCTATTTTGAAACAACCGCCTAAGAGTATTTGATGTATAACTTTTGATATTCAACGCACAAAAAATTTATCCAAATTATCTGGTCTCAGTGGGCCTTTACTACTGAAAAGTTTAAGAGAAGCCCTACCAAGGAGAGCCATCCAGCAAAATGTTAGTATTTTCCATCTGATTTATTTGATTTAAACATTCTTAGATTGAAGAAAAGTGGAGCAAATTATTTGAAATGCCATGATTTTTTCATTTGATTATGAATCTATGGCCTTTGATTTCATCTTTTCAGCCCTTTTTTTTACTTCATTTCCTTCCACTTTAATCTCTACCATCCAAATATAGCCTTAATACTTTAAATTGTATATTTAGTTGACCTTCCATGTCAAAATTCATTTTCTCACAACACCTTTTTTTGTTTTTTCTGGTTGCAAGCCATTTGCTTTTCAATGAACCNTCTGATTTATTTGATTTAAACATTCTTAGATTGAAGAAAAGTGGAGCAAATTATTTGAAATGCCATGATTTTGTCGTTTGATTATGAATCTATGGCCTTTGATTTCAGCTTTTCAGCCCTTTTTCTTACTTCATTTCTTTCCACTTTAATCTCTACCATCCAAATATAGCCTTAATACTTTAAATTGTATATTTAGTTGACCTTCCATGTCAAAATTCATTTTCTCACAACACCTTTTTTTGTTTTTTCTGGTTGCAAGCCATTTGCTTTTCAATGAACCCATCGTATTTAGTGCACAAAGCACATAATTTCTCAATTTTATATTGGATTCATAAAAAATAGTNTCAATGAACCCATCGTATTTAGTGCACAAAGCACATAATTTCTCAATTTTATATTGGATTCATAAAAAATAGGTTTATTTCTGTTTTTTATTTTTCAAAAACAAAAACACACTTATTTAAAAACAAAATAAAAAATCAGTCCCAAAAAACATATTACATACATATTTTTTTGATTTATTTTTTATTTTTTGAAAATAGAAACAAAAAGCAGAAAGNAAAAAATAGTTTTTTTTCTGTTTTTTGTTTTTCAAAAACAAAAACACACTTATTTAAAAACAAAATAAAAAATCAGAGTCCCAAAAAACATATTACATACATATTTTTTTTTATTATTTTTTTATTTTTTGAAAATAAAAACAAAACGCAGAAAACAAAAAATGGTCCCAAATATGGCCTCAGTTTTCTTTTTGATATAGAAACATGAAAATGGCCGAACAATGTCAACCATAACCCCTAACCATCCGAGCTAATAATGCCGGCTATATATTTCTTTTCTTTCATATCGTATGCAAATGCTTTATTAACTTGTACACGCAGCCTTTATTTTATAATGCTCTCCTCTTTCATTTTCTAGTTGCTAGACCATTTTAAAATGGGGCATTTACATACATACCACCCAATTGTTATGTATTTACATATCTAACATCTAAAATTTACATTTTACATTTACACAACCCCAATTATTCATAGCACATCAAATATACCATTATGTTAACTATTAAAAAGTGAAATACACCTTTTCATGCATAGGTAAAGTGGCATATANAAAATGGCCGAACAATGTCAACCATAACCCCTAATCATCCGAGCTAATAATGCCGGCTATATATTTCTTTTCATTCATATCGTATGCAAATGCTTTATTAACTTGGACACGCAGCCTTTATTTTATAATGCTCTCCTCTTTCGTTTTCTAGTTGCTAGACCATTTTAAAATGGGGCATTTACATACATACTACCCAGTTCTTATGTATTTACATATCTAACATCTAAAATTTACATTTTACATTTACACAACCCCAATTATTCATAGCACATCAAAAATATCATTATGTTAACTCTTAAAAAGTGAAATACACCTTTTCATGCATANTTATGTATTTACATATCTAACATCTAAAATTTACATTTTACATTTACACAACCCCAATTATTCATAGCACATTAAAAATATCATTATGTTAACTCTTAAAAAGTGAAATACACCTTTTCATGCATCGGTAAAGTGGCATATGGTTAAAAATTGAAGTTTAGGTGTTAGATATGTAAATACATAATAATTGGATGGAATGTATGTAAATCTTCCTTGTAGAATATGAATATTGCTTTAAAATATTTATGATCATTGTTTATGGTTTATAATATCCTTCATTTGGTACAAAAGGCACCCACCAACCTAGTTTGAAGCAAGTTTTGTCTTTTATTTTCATTGAAGGCGTGATTTTATTGAAAGTCTTAAACGAAGAATGGCTAATCATGTGATTTAAGGTTGCTTCAAAAGCTCTTGTTTGAATATATCAAACAAGAAGATAGATAAATTATCTACTATTTAAAGGGAAAAGTGTCAAAATGGTCCTCTGACTCTTTGCAAGTTTCGTTTTAATCCCAGAGTGTTTGGTGAGTTAAAATATTTCATAAAGAGGGCTATTTTAGCTCTCATTAAAATAGTCTTTCGACTAATTTAGCATTTTTTTTAGACTCGGGGACTAAAATAACTCCTTTCGGATCTCACAAAGAGAAAAAGTTGTTGCTAAAAGCAAATGAAAAAGATTTGACAGGGAGCGATGTAAATAGTCAAAGGACTATTTTGACACTTTACTCCTTATTAAAATTAAAATATAACCCTTACATATAAGTTTGAATAAAACAGAAGGAAGTCTTGTAGTAAAAATGTGAAAACTTTTTGGATTTGACATAAAATTGCCTTTTTATTTAGATGGGGCATAGTCAACTCCTGATTGATTCCCACACTTCAAATTCAAATTACTACCGTACTATATGGACATTCCTACTTCTAAGTGTTTGTTGTAGACATTATTTCTCAGTGGTAACAAATGGTATTATTTCATAACACTTGTATTTCCATAAGAATGCTGCAATAATCTGTAACTATAATCCATTCAATTTATAGCAACATATTTCTTTGCTGCAGAAGTTATAACTTGATGGAACAGAATCTCAAAATCTATGTCTACAAAGAAGGAAATAAGCCTGTATTCCATCAGCCACTTTTGAGAGGAATATATGCCTCTGAAGGCTGGCTCATGAAGCTTCTACAATCAGACAAACATTTTGTTGTGAGAGACCACAAAAAGGCTCACCTATTCTACATGCCCTTTAGTTCTCGCTTGCTACAACTCGCGTTTTACGATCCGAAGTCGCACAGCCACAGAAATTTAGCTCAGCACTTGAAGAATTACATAGATTTGATCGGGGCGAAATATCCATACTGGAATAGAACAGGTGGGGCAGATCATTTTGCTGCTGCTTGCCATGACTGGGTAAGTTATAACCTTTCATTTATAAAATTTGGGAAAGAATTTACTGAATCTTGCATCAAAAAGCTTAATTTCTGAACTATACTTTTCTTAATCTTTTAACAAAATTGAAATTTTTTGTATGGTTATTGTGCTTGACGTAAATAATCTGTAGATGACATGCTCTTTTTTTTTAATAATCCAGCCTTTTAATTCGCCACTATTAATGATTATACGTACTTGCATAATCTACCATAAAATTTCAGCCTTTTTGTGAAAAATAAAAAAAATGAAAAACTTCTTAAGAATCTCTTTTTCTTCTTTTTACAAGATGGGAGATTCATGTACAATTATGAGAGGCATTGTAAAATATAAATAAATTAAAAAAAAAGGGAAAAATAATTAGGTGCTGATAATCCTGTAAGAAAGCACACAGATTACAATTTAGTGTCGTTGAGAAATAGATTCAACTGTACGTAACCTCGATCCATGTACCTTAAATTCTTTACTTTCTAAGAATCATAAGTAAACATATCTAATGGTACAAAGCCTAGATTCATGTGCCTTCAATTCCTTGCTATGATTGGAATAAAATTTCAACATTTTTTTTTTCGATCAGAAAAATAGGAATAATGTGTTGGTGACTAATAAGTTTTGCTTTTTTATTGATGGAACGATTTAGCAAGCTAAGATGCTCAGTTCATGATAACCACTTAATTAAAGAGTGCTGTATATAAATGCATAATAATTGTGATAATTGACTGAATCAGAGTCACTCGGAAAATGGGATTATTTTGTGGCTCTATTTGGCTCAAATCGAGCTAAAATACAAATCAAGGAACCAAATAAAATGCTAATCCCTGGTTTAGTTGAACTTGGATTATACCAACCCTGTATCTAATCCTGCTAGCTTAAGATTTAATCAATATTAATATTTTTTATTTGTATAATGCATGTTTGTGTATTCACATAGCAGGCAGTCATTTATCTATCTATATATTTATGTAACAATGCATTTATTAATACAAGTACTAAAAAATCTTTGAAATATTAAAAATTAATTGAAAATAGAATCGATTTTTCCTTGAATCAAGATTAGCAAGTTTGATCCCGCTCAAATCATGCTAGGCTCTAATCCATGTTTTGTTAACCTTGAGATCATTGTTCGTTAGCCTTCAACAATATAATTTCCAAGAAAAGTGCCAATTTAGGCCCCGGGCCTATAAATATGTTCATTAGCCTTGATTCTTTAGCCTGATTAGTGTCAATCAAAACTCTAATCCATGTTTAGTTAACCTTGAGATCATTTTGCATTAGCCTTCATTAGCCTCTGATAATTGTACATGAATCTCCCCTCTTGTAACTTGTCAATCATTGTTCATTAGTCTTGATTTTTTCCAGAGCCTATAAATACTTCAGTTTAGTCCCCGAGCTCATTAATATGGGCTATTTCAAGGGACTATTTCCGGCCGAATTTAAAGAGTCTGAGGACTGATTTTGCACTTTTAAAGACCCCATGAAAACAGTCAGGAAACAATTTGACACATGATTTCCTTGAACTATTGGCTCACATTCTCCATTCACAATTCTTTTGCCATAAGGCCTAACCTGATTCTATAATGTGCTCATATACCATTCCTCTGATTAGTTTCACTTACTCTACCAGGCACCCCATATAACAGCACAAGCCATGGGAGCTGCCATCCGGGCCCTCTGCAACGCCGATCTTCGGAGAGGTTTTCAATTGGGAAAAGATGTCTCTCTCCCTGAAATCTATATCCGTTCTGCACGAAATCCTCTCCGAGATCTCGGCGGAAATTCTGTGGACAACCGTTCAACCCTGGCCTTCTATGCCGGAAATCTTCATGGTCGGCTTCGTCCCATCCTTCTGCAGCACTGGGAGAACAAGGACCCAGACATGAAAATCTTAGGCCCCATGCCTCCTGGTGTGGAGAGCAAGATGATCTACATTCAGCACATGAAGAACAGCAAGTACTGCATCTGCCCAAGGGGTTATGAGGTTAACAGTCCAAGAGTTGTTGAATCCATCTACTATGAATGTGTTCCTGTCATAATATCCGACAACTACGTGCCGCCTTTCTTCGAAACGTTGAATTGGGAGGCTTTCTCCGTTATAATTCCAGAGGAAGATGTGCCGAGACTGAAAGATTTACTGGTTTCGATCCCGGAAGAGAAGTACAGGTTGATGCAGCTGGGAGTGAGGAAAGTTCAGAAACACTTTCTGTGGCATAACAGGCCTGTGAAGTATGATTTGTTTCATATGGTACTTCACTCAATATGGTACAATAGACTGAATCAATTAAGAATTAGATGAGGAGTTTCACTGAAAAGTTTGATGGAATGTTTCGAAGTATTGATCTGGTTGCAGGAAATTAAAATGTGAACAATCTGAGGTTTTTGCAGACATTTGCTGTCTGATTTGGTAGTCAATTTCAGAACTGTAATGGTTCATGCTTTGAATCGTCGAGCGATGCTAAGGCTCTATCGAAATTTTCGGTCGAAAATGAATGTTGAAAGATGAAGTTTTCTTAAGATCAGGAGGTAAAATCATTTCGAAGCGTTGTGAATGACGGTTATTTCAGCTGAGAGTCATCATTCAGCACACATTTCAGTTGAAAATTGTTAGGATTTTTTTTAATTTATTTATTTCTGGGCAACCCAAGTACTCGAGCTCGATTTTTTATTTTATTTTCAACCAATATGTTCTACATTCGAGCACATACGTTTAAGATTTTGTTGCTTGTAACATTTGGTTTCAATAGTTGAACGTGGGAATGGAACTGATTCTATCATCAAATTCTTTGCTTGAATAGGGATGGATTGAAGTATAATATGATTTTGCTTTTAATGTATACAGAGAGTATGCTTTTGACATTTAAAATGATATGTTTAAATATTTTTTGTTAATCTTGTGAGAGAACCACATTTTCAAATCAGTTTCACCTGAGACCAACATTGGAAAGACAGATAAAAACCTCATTTCGGCTGATATTGGTGGCTGCCTGAATGTTGCTGTGATGTCTCTAAGGCAACCTCCAATTCCACCAAGAGGCCTTTACATACATAGCACCCCAAAACTTTCATAATCACGAATCTCATATGAAAAAGTAGCACTTATTATCACCTTTTAATAGTCAAAATTATATTTTCATCCATAGATAAAGTGTTATGTGTGTAAAAGTGAAAGTTTAGGCGTAAGGTAAATTCATAAGAATTAGATGCTATGTATGTAATTTTCCCTTCCACCAAATAAATGTCGTATATATTGTTATGAACATTGTGCGCAACTGGTGGTTTGTTTGTTGACAGCTTTAGCGCAGGTCCCCTCTGTCCCGGGTTAGAATCCATCTGGGTCGAATTGACACATATGGGGTTGTGTGTGTGTGTGTGTGTGTGTGTGTGTGTGTGTGTATATNTCAAATCAGTTTCACCTGAGACCAACAATGGAAAGACAGATAAAATCCTCATTTTGGTTGATATTGGTGGCTGCCTGAATGTTGTTGTGATGTCTCTAAGGCAACCTCCAATTCCACCAAGAGGCTTTTATGTACATAGCACCCAAAACTTTTATATTTACCTACCTCATACCAAAACTTTCATAATCAAGAATCTCATATGAAAAAGTAGCACTCATTATCACCTTTTAGTAGTCAAAATTATCTTTTCATCCATAGATAGTGTTACATGTGTAAAAGTGAAAGTTTAGGCGGATGGTAAATTCATAAGAATTAGATGCTATATATGTAATTTTCCCTTCCACCAAATAAACGCAGTATATATTGTTATGAATATTGTGCGTAATTGGTGGTTTGTTTGTTGACAGCTTTAGCGCAGGTCCCCTTTGTCCCGAGTTTGAATCCATCTGGGTCGAATTGACATATATGGGGTGAACAGCTACATGTTAC
>JXCR01133866.1:47405-59717 GCA_002079205.1 Phalaenopsis hybrid cultivar | reverse complement strand
AAAAAAAAAAAAAAAAAAAATTTAAATTCATCCTGATACTTATTTTTTTCAGCAAACTATATAAATTGGCTCAAGAACTTCAGTATTTTTTCTCACCGAGGCCAGCAGAAAGTGACATGTCCATCCAGAATCTCTGCTCCAAGAAACAGATCACTGCATGCTAAACAAATCATAATTCAATACTGCTTCAAGGCTCAGCCACCTTCCATGTATTAAAAACCTTATGGAAGTAGAAACATTAAATACCTGTGCTCTTCATTAAATTCGAATGAACAACCAGATTTCAGCAGCTTTCTGCACTGAAGGCAAGAGCACCCCTTGGTTTTGTAACAAGGAAACCTACAAACGAAGAAAAATGTTGAAGTCCCAAGGGGCATTTACATATATACCAGTCAATCCTTATGAATTTGTCTATCTAGCTCTTAAATTTTACTTTTTTAACTCATATCACCCAAATCATTCATATCACATAAAAAATATCACTGTTCTAACTTTTGAAAAGTGAAATACACTTTTTCCATGTACAGATAAGATGACATACATGTAACGTTGGATATGCAAATACATAGGAATTAAATGGTATGTATATAAATCTTCCAAGCTGATAATAATAAATAATAATATAAAAACCTTTTCATATGTAGGCCTGTCAATCATCTAGGTAGTAATATGATCCTGCAGCTTTTTGCTCCCTATCTTTAGTAGAATCCAACTTGTTTATGCGAGGCCTGTAATTGGTTGGATCTCTTCTGAAAGTAATATCAAGATGCTGCAAAAAAAAAATTAAATTAAAATGCAATTGTTCTGTAAACATTGGTGCCCCAGAAGTCCACTACATCATATGGCAGTAATGGCTGGACCAGATTCTTACCATAGAATATAAGCCAAAAGATAAAAGATTTCAAGGACCACTTCAGAATCATGCATGCAGGAACTTGTGCGGAAATAAAGAAAAAACTCTTGAGTTCATCATAAAATGCACATTTAAACTAGCCCAAAAAGCAATCACGACAAATTCAAATCAATATCCACTAAACTAGGCTGTTCCAAGTCAGCTGCTACCTTGGTTTTTATTAGTGTTGTCGCAGTAAAATTTATTGGAATTATTATAATCCGATATCAATATTAAAACATATGTTTAGCACTTATTTGAAAATTTATAGTATTTATTATAAAAAGGTGTCCTCTTTATGATATATACTTTTCTTTAATGTAGTTTACTTGTTGCTCTCTTTTTGGCTTCTATATAAGAGCATGTTTGCGATCATCATGATAAATCAAATAAAGAAACAGGTTTTTATGCTTTCAAATCTTAAAAGCAAAACTTAAGGAATTTATTATCATTTACTTGATTCCAATGATAATATTTTCTATTAATTAACTTTAGTGATAAAGAAAACATAAGATACTATCCAAAGTATTGGAAGCTCCAATACTACAAATTTGAAAGGCTTAAATTTACTCTCCACTACAAATATTCCAAAAAATTAGTGATAATGAGGCACTCACAGATAAGAAGAGATTCATCCCAGATACCAATGACTGCGGAGCTCTGGCTGTACATTCCACGGAAGGTTTTCCCGCATAAACAATGACCTTGTCAGCAAGATAGGTCGCCATAATGAAATCATGCTCAACAACAAAGGCCGTCTTCTTTGCATGCAGAATAAACCTCTTTATCACCTTTGATGTGACAATCCGTTGCTCGCAATCAAGATAAGCACTTGGTTCATCTATCAGATATAAGTCAGCAGGCTGTACAAATTTTTAGGGCGTCAAAATATGACATGACACATCAACTCAATGTTTCAAATCAACAAATCAAACACGATTCAAAAAATTCGGGTTGAGTTGACCCGAATACTTTTTACTTTTTAGGTCGGGCTTGGGTTAAGAATCATACCGGTTGAATTTTTTAGTTTTGTTCAAGTTGACTAGCCACATAAAATTGACCCGAGACTGACCTATAAGCCCCAAATTGACCTGATATTGGTTGAAATCGGCTCAAATTAAACATAAATAGTTGCTATGCCTTAATTAAAAGGGTTATACTGGCTGAGCTCAGGTCAGCGAGATGAATGGTGTATCTGGTTGAATTCTAACCCGTTTAATATTCTAGTCAGTTCAAGTTTGGGTCAAGCCCGACCCGATTTGACACCCTAAAAAATTATTGAGAAGATGAAGATATCAGAAAAACGACTAAATAGATGGTAGAAAACACCAAATCAGACACAACTACAGTCATTTCTAAGAAACTGTCTTGTACTATCGAGAAAGATTATTGAATGTTAGGTTGGTTAGGAGACTGTTCTGTAATATCTTATCATGACGATCCATGTTAGTTACAAAAAGGAAATCATGCAAACCTTTCCGAGGCATAGACACAGTGCAACTCTTTGCAATTCTCCCCCAGATAGATTAACAACTTGTTGATCCATCAGTTGCTCAATTTGTAATGGCTTCATAACATCAGATACAAACTGAGGATGTGTGTATGAGTTCTGAATTTTTTGATGCAGCAATAGCCTCACTGAAGATCGAAACTTGGGACTGATTTTTTGAGGTTTATATGAGACACTAAATTCAGGAATGTCAATATTTGAACCTTCAGTAGAATCAGGCTTTAGCAATCCAGCCTAAGAATGTCCAATTATTCGAGTAAGTTCAGCCAAAACAAAATCATTGCCAAATAAAAATGAAAAAGAGTGCTGCAGCAGGAAGTTGTAGGTAATAAAATCTTAATCATTATTTCATACAGTCCTACATGCAAACAAAAAAAGAACTGAAGTGCCAAAATAGTCCCGTAAAAATAGTGACATCTTAATCTCAACGTCAATAAAAGTGTCAAATTAGCCCCAGAGTTTTTAAAATGGAGCTAAATTAATCATTCATGGGGATTATTTCAGCCCATATTAAAGGAATTTGTGGACTAAAATGACCCCTTGTAAAGAGTCAGAAGATTATTTTGATATTTTTTTCTCAAGAAAAAAAAAAGGTGTACAAAATGGACAAATATCAATATGCAAAAATATGAATGAAATTTAGGACAATACCAGCATGCGAATGAATGTAGTCTTGCCTGTGCCATTCTCACCCAGCATTACTATAATTTGTGAGTCAGTAAATTCACCCTCCATAACGCAAAGTTTAAAACCTCCCTGTGCTTTATACATGGTGGGATACCTATAACGTTGGTATGTTTTAATCTCCTCAGCACTCTCCTTAGAAGTCTCTGCAACCTGGAAAGAAAATGGGGGTTAAATCTCCACACAGGTCTTGCGTATTTACATATCTAACACCTAAACTTTCATATTTACAAATATAGCATCCAAATTTCAAACATCACGTCAAAAATACCCCTGTTATCTACTTCTTAATAGTTTGATGCACATACATATAGATTTATGACAACAAAGTGTTATAAATGAAATATGAAATTTTGGCTGTTAGATATGTAAATACATATGAATTGTATGGTATGTATGTAAATTTCCCAAAGAAAATTTGTCAGATTGCAGTTTGCAGTTCTAAAGCTCAAGAAACTTTAAGCAATTTGCAATTTTGCATTCTTCTTTTACCATAAATGTGAGTGATTCATCCCTAAACCGGAGATTCTCAGTAGGAATAAAACCAGCCAAGAAAATATTGATTCCTTCACGAACAGAAGATGGTAGAGTTACAACTCCATATCCTCCTGGCTTCCCATATAAGCAACAAATGAAATCAGATAAATAATCCAAGACACTGAGATCATGCTCCACAACAATCACATAGCTGCAAACATAGAAAAAGTAAATAAAATGCATATTCCCATGAATCAAATCATAAAGAGATTGATATGAAGATTATAACCTGTTTGATCTGAGCAAAGAACGAATAACTCGAGCAGCTTTGAGCCTCTGTTTCACATCAAGATAGCTTGAAGGCTCGTCAAACATATATATATCTGCATTCTGCACAGCAACCACAGCAATGGCAAACCTTTGCAACTCTCCACCAGATAGATCTCTGATATTGCGGTCTATAACTTGACTCAAGTCCAGATCATTACATAACTCAGATTTCATCTTCCTTTCATCTTTCTGGTCCAGCACCTGTCCAACATTGCCTTGCACAGCTTTGGGAATATGATCGACATATTGTGGTTTAATGATTGCCTGATACATGACCCAGTTAAAGATGGAAATAGCATTAAAAGAGAAGAAAAATGTCAAAATAGTTTTATGAATGATTTGTTAGAATATATTATTTTGCACCCCACTGACAATCAACAAATAGATTTTTAAAAATCAATTTAGTTTTATAAATGGTCAGCAATATATTTGAACAAAGTTGAATAAAAAAATATTGCTACATTTGAGAAATTAAGAGAAACACAATCAAGCGGACATATCTCCGAAGTTGTGTTGTTACACAGAAGTCTAAAAATTAACAATTGGCATCTCAAATGTAACAAAAGAACACTATGATTATCAATTAATTCTATGCCAAAAAATTTCAATGTCAGCTTAAATAATGTCCTTGTCATGTGTTAAGTAATTAGGGCGAAGAAAAACAGAAATCGACACAAATCCAGAAGAACACAAGGATTTAACGAGGTTTGGCAAAGATGCAAGCGGCGAATTCCTTTTAATATTCAGAAAAGATATTACAGAATTTGGGATAACACCTAAGGTTACATACAGACCTATTTATAATCCTAGAAAACTCTGGAGTACAATATGTAATTATCAAATTACCCTTGTACCTCACCCCCAACCCGCATAAGAAAACTGCCCTGATTTGGATAGAATCTTCAGCTCCGCTCCGCTCCAGAATCTGTCACTTTATGGTATATGAGTCATATCTAACAAATCTCCACGTTGGCGAACATCCAACCCCTTAGGAGAAATACGTCATGGATTTTCTTAGATACCAGAAATGGGTTGAGCAACCATGCTTCTCTAGCAACTGCAAACATTCAACAAGTCCAAACAATGCAAGAACTTGTTGATAGTAACAGGCTTGGTCAACATATCAGCTGCATTTTTATCAGTATGTACCTTCTGCAACAGTATCTCATTAGAAGCAATCAATTCTCTGATCTTGTGATATCTGACATCAATGTGCGTGGTTCTCGCATGGTACACCTGGTTCTTAGCCAGAGAAATAGCACTCTGACTGTCACAATGCAACTGAACTCTACCTTGTTCAACGTCCAGTTCCTTTACTAGCCTAGCAAGTCATAAGACATCTTTTGCAGCTTCAGCTACTATTATGTACTCAGCTTCAGTTGTAGATAATGCCACAATAGACTGAATTGTTGATTTCCAACATATAGGCCCTCCACCAAGAGTAAACACATACCCAGTTGTAGACCTTCTGTCATTCAAATCATCAGCATAGTTAGAATTAACGTACCCCACAACTGAAGGATCATCCTGCTGACTGCAAAAAATAATTCAATGTCCTACAGTACTGTTTAGATACCTGAAAATTCACTTGACTGCTTTCCAATGTCATCTTCCAGGTTTAGCCATGTATTTGCAGACTTGACTAACAGCATGAGCCAAATTAGGACGAGTACATACCATTGCATACATCAAACAGCCAACTGCACTGACATATGGCACATTTACCATGTCTTCAATTTCTGTATTTGTCTTAGGACACTGTTATGAAAAAAACTTAAAATGATTTGTCAAAGGAATGCTTACAGGTTTTGTTTTGCTCATCTCAAACCTTTCCAGCACTTTCTCAACATATTTTCGTTGAGATAAACATAATCGTCTTGAGTCTCTGTCTCGACGAATCTTCATTCCAAGAATCTTCTTTGTAAGACCCAAGTCATTCATGTCAAATTTCTGACTCAATAAAACTTTCAAACCACGGACATCATTTATATTATTTGCAGCAATCATTATATCATCAACATACAGTAACAGAAAAATAATAGAACGATCATCAAGTCTCTTCACATAAACATAACAATCATACTCACATTTCTTGTGGACAATCTGAATCATGTAGGAGTCAAACCGCTTGTACCATTGTCTTGGAAACTGTTTCAACCCATACAACGATTTCTTTAACCTGCAAATCAGATGCTCCTGTCCAAGTTGAGTGAACCCTTCTGACTGCTCCATATAAATCTGTTCCTCCAAATCACAATGCAAGAAAGCAGTTTTAACATCCATCTGCTCCAAATGCAAATCCCAAATGACTATTAATATAAGCACTGCTCAGATTGAAGTATGTCTGACCATAGGAGAAAAGATTTCATCATAATTTATCCCTTTCTGCTGTGAAAATCCCTTTGCTATCAGTCGAGTCTTGAACTTTTTCATTTTTTTTTCTGATAGTGATGGTTTCCTTTTGTACACCCATTTGCACCCAATTGTCTTCTTTCCCTCAGAAAGCTAAACTAGCTCTCATGTGCGATTTTTCTACAAAGACTTCATCTCCTCAACCATTGCACCCATCCATTTCTTTTTCTCCTGACTAGTGATAGATAGATCATCGCTGCTGATGAGAAGTGCACAAGAGACCAAGTCGTCATAACCCAAGTTGTTAGGTCTTATATTGGTACGTCTGTCTGTCTCTGGCTAAATTATAATTCTGTAAATCATCTGGAATGGAATCACCAGGTGTTGGATTTGAACATTCAACTCTCTCAGTTGTTTCTAGATGTTGTTCTAAATCCATCTGCACTACATCTGAACAGGAATTGTTCCCTTGCACCTTGTCTTGATTCTGTTGTAACATGGATTGTTCATCAAAAACTGCATCTCTGCTGATCATCATCTCCTTTGCAATTGGATCCCAAAATTTGTATCATTTCACATCTTTCTTATAGCCCGAAAAGATGCACTTTTTGGATTTTACATCAAATTTTGATATTTCATCTCTAGATACATGCACATAAGCAAAACAACCAAAAATCCGTAAATAGTCGAAATTAACTGGATTGTTTGTCCATACCTCTTATGCACATAACCAGGATAACTAAAAATTGGTAAATGATCAAAATTAACTAGATTATCTGTTCATAACTCTTCTACGACCTTGCTACCCAACGATGCTCGATGTGATCTATTGATGAGATAACATGTCATATTCACAGTCTCTGCCCAGAAACTCTTAGGAAGCACTGCATTCAGTATCAAACATCTTGCTCTTTCAGTTAAGAACATATTCATCATTTCCGTCACACCATTTTGTTGTGGTGTCTTGCGCGCTGAAAATGCCTCTGAATCCTGTGCTCTTCACAGAACTTCTGAAAATGTGAATTTGTGTACTCTGTGTCATTATCAGACCTCAAATACTTGATCTTTCTATCAGTTTATTTCTCCACCTCAGCTTTTCACATCTTGAATTTAGAGAATAATTCAGATTTCTGTTTCAAGAAATACACCCAAAATTTTCTGGAGAAATCACTAATAAAGGTAATCAAATACTAAGATCCTCTCAATGACGATTCCCTAATAGAACCCCATACATCAGAATGCACATAATCAATAATTCCTTCAGTTTTATGTTTTTCAGTCATAAAACTAACTTTAGTCTGTTTTCCAAGAACACAGAACTTACAAAGATCGAGCTTGCAACTTTTAACACCATACAACAAGTTTCTTCTATGCAATTTCATCATCTCGCGTTCACTGAGATAACCCAAACGCATATGTCATAGTTTTGTACTATCATCATCTGACTTCACATAATGAAGTTCACCTACAACTGTATTCCTCAACAGTTTGTAGATATTGTCTGCAGTTAACTTTCCTTTCATCACCGTCAGTGCACCCTTAACAATTCTGATGATTTCCCTATCCTCATCTGCCTTAGAAATGAAATCATTTCTATCTAAAGTGTCCAAGAAAATCATATTCTTCTTCAGATCTGGAATATGTCTGACATCACATAACATTCTAACTGTGTCATCATACATCGTAATTCTGACTTATTCAATACCAACAATATTGCAACATCTATAATCACCTAGATAAACTGAGCCAGAATTAGTTGACATGTTTGAAGTAAACAACTCCCTATTAGATATTATGCGATAAGAGCATCCTGAATCAAAAATTCATGCATCCGTGAATTGAGTTGATGAAACTGAAAGCATATCGCCATCACTGCAATCTGAATTATCGTTCTATCCCACATTTACAGATTTCGATGATGCATCACATTTCTCTCAAGTCTGCTTCTTCAGATTTGAACAATCTTTCATCATATGACATGGTTTCTTGCAATTGTTGCAATGAATTGTCTTTTTGCCTTTGGTCTTGGATCTAGAATTTCTCCTTCTAGAACCCTCCTTATCTTTCTTCCTTCTACGATCATGCTTACCCTTAACATATAAACTGTCGCCATAAGAGTTTTCCCCTGCATTTTGCTTCCGCTGGTTGTGAGCTAACAATGCTGCAGTAATCTCATCAACTTTGATAGTTTCTTTTCTCATATGTAAGAATACTCACCAGTTGTGCATAGAAAGAAGACAATGAACACAGCAAAATCATTGCTCGATCTTCATCCTCAATAGTCACATCAAGCCGTGATAAATATGTGATTAATTGATTGAAATCATTAATATGTTGCGCTAGATCAGAACCTTCTTGCATCTTCAGCCCAGACAGCTTTTGCTTCAAATACAATTTATTCATCAGCGATTTAGCCATAAATTGAGTTTCCAATTTCTTCCATACCACCCCTGAAAATTTCAAGTTCATTAGGTGATACATAGTCTTATCTGTCAGACATAGGCGTATAGTTATTGTCGCTCGTTGTTGCAATTCTTCTCAATCTTCATCCTCCATGACATCTGGTTTTGTTGTTCGCAAAGCTTTCAAGAATCCATGTTGAGCCAACAGATCTTTTACTCTTGTTTGTCACAATTCGAAGTTATCAGTCCCATCGAACTTCACAAACTCGAATTTTACACAAAAAATTATTATTTAAAAATAACTCATTTTTCCCACAAAAGAATAAAATTATATAAAAAAAAAAGAATAGAATCAGTCCCGATCCCGTAGAGGAATAAAATCGGAAGTTTTTCCGCCTTCCGTTTTCCGCCTCACCTTCCAATTCCGATTTTCAGCAACGGTCCGATTANGTTGCAATTTCTTCCAATCTTCATTCTCCATGACATCTGATTTTGTTGCCCGCAAAGCTTTCAAGATTTCATATTGAGTCAACAAATCTTTTACTCTTGTTTGCCACAATCCAAAATTACNGTTGCAATTTCTTCCAATCTTCATTCTCCATGACATCTGATTTTGTTGCCCGCAAAGCTTTCAAGATTTCATGTTGAGTCAACAAATCTTTTACTCTTGTTTGCCACAATCTAAAATTATCAGTTTCATCTAACTTCACCATCTCAAATTTTACACCAAAAAATATTATTTAAAAATAACTCATTTTTCCCACAAAGAAAAAAAATCAGTCGCCATCCCGTAGAAGAGGAATAAAATCGGAAGTTTTACCGCCTTCTGTTTTCCGCCTCCACCTTCCAATTCCAATTTTCAGCAAGGGTCCGATCTCAACTTTTAGCAACGGTCTGATTTCGCCCCTATCCGCCGAGCAGGATACTCCCAGTCGCGAACAGTACTCCCGCAAAGTTCACGATTCCCTTTCCCGGGTCCGCCTGCCTCCCGCGAACCGCAAAGCCTCCGTCTCCCGAATGGCTTCGCGAACTCATGCGTCGGCTCTTCTGCCTTTCGCGAATTCCTGCCAGAAACTCGAAAACGCTGACTTACCGTGCCACCAAAATTTTTCTTCGCTCACTAGAACTTATTTATGATAATACTCGTTAAGAAATTAGGGTGAAGAAAAATAAAAATCGACACAAATACAAAAGAACACAAAAATTGAATGAGGTTCGATGACAAAAATGTCTACGTACTCGGGAGCAGAGCGTTAAATTTCTTTTAATATTCAGAAAAGAGCTTACAGAATTTGGAATAACACCTAAGGTTACGTACAATCCNATTCCCTTTCCCGGGTCCGCCTGCCTCCCGCGAACCGCAAAGCCTCCGTCTCCCGAATGGCTTCGCGAACTCCTGCGTCGGCTCTTCTGCCTTTCGCGAATTCCTGCCAAACCTGCAGAAACTCGAAAACGCTGACTTACTGTGCTACCAAAATTTTTCTTCTCACTACAACTTATTTATGATAATGCTTGTTAAGAAATTAGGGCGAAGAAAAATAAAAATCGACACAAATACAAAAGAACACAAAAATTGAACGAGGTTCGACGACAAAGATGTCTACGTACTCGGGAGCAGAGCGTTAAATTTTTTTTAATATTCAGAAAAGAGCTTACAGAATTTGGAATAACACCTAAGGTTACATACAATCTTATTTATAATCTTAGAAAATCCTGGAGTACAATATGTAATTACTAAGGGTCCGTTTGAGAGCGATTATTGGAAGCGGCGGCGTTTTGAAAACGCCGCTCTCTCGTTTGAAAATCACGTTCGCATGGGACGTTTTGAAAAAGCGTCGTTCTCTTATCGCGATTCCCTTAAGGGAGTGTAGTCTGGCCAGGAGCTCCGTTCCGCGTATGCTTCTCGCGTTTAGGTTATTTTTCTCGTGTTGTCCTTCCCGTCTCTCCCCCTTGCCCTTGCCCTTCCCGTCTCGCCATTTCAGTCTCGACCTCGCCCGCAGCTTACGAGATNGCGTATGCTTCTCGCGTTTAGGTTATTTTTCTCGTGTTGTCCTTCCCGTCTCTCCCCCTTGCCCTTGCCCTTGCCCTTCCCGTCTCGCCATTTCAGTCTCGACCTCGCCCGCAGCTTACGAGACTGTGATCCGCGATATGAGGTATTTTTTTGACCTCACACTCTCGCCCTACCCGATATCCGTCTCCTTCTNGTTTTGTACTATCATAATCTGACTCCACAGAATGAACTTTACCTACAACTGTACTCCCCAACAGTTTGTAGACATTGTCTGCAGTTAACTTTTTTTTCATCATCGTCGGTGCACCCTTAACAATTCTGATGGTTTCTCTACCTCATTTGTCTTGGGAATGAAACCATTTCTATATAAAGTGTCCAAGAAAATTAAATTCTTCTTTAGATCTGAAATATGTCTGACATGACATAACGTTCTAATTGTGTCATCATGCATCGTAATTATGACTTCTTCAATACCAACAATATTGCAGCATCTATCATCACCTAGATAAACTGAGCCAAAATTAGTTGATTTGTATGAAGTAAACCACTCCCTGTTAGTTGTTATGTGATAAGAGCATCCTGAATCAAGAATTCATGCATCTGTGAACTGAGTTGATGAAACTGAAAGTATATCGTCATCACTGCAATCTGAATTGTCACTCTACCCCACATTTACAAACTTCAATGATGCATCACCTTTCTCCCAAGTCTGCTTCTTCAGTTTTGGACAATCTTTCATCATACGACATGACTCGTTGCAATTATTGCAATGAATTGTCTTTTTGTCTTTGGCCTTGGATCTAGAATTTCGTCTTCTAGAACCCTCCTTATCTTTCTTCCTTCCACGATCTTGTTTACTCTTAACATATAAACTGTCGCCATAAGAGTTTTCCCCTGCATTCTGCTTCTGCTGGTTGTGAGCTAACAATGCTGCAGTAATCTAATCAATTTTGATAGTTTATTTTCCATATGTAAGAGTACTCACCAGGTGTTCATAGGAAGAAGGCAATGAACACAACAAAATCATCGCTCGGTCTTTATCATCAATAGTCACATCAAGCCGTGATAAATCTGTGATTATTTGATTGAAATCATTAATATGCTGCGCCAGATCAGAACCTTCTTGCATCTTCAACCCAGACAGTTCTTGCTTCAGACACAATTTATTCGTCAGAGATTTAGCCATGAACTGAGTTTCTTATTTCTTTCATACCTCCCCTGAAAATTTCAGATTCATCACGTGATACATAACCTCATCTGTCAGGCATAGGCGTATAGTTGTTGTCGTTCATTGTTGCAATTTCTTCCAATCTTCATTCTCCATGACATCTGATTTTGTTGCCCGCAAAGCTTTCAAGATTTCATATTGAGTCAACAAATCTTTTACTCTTGTTTGCCACAATCCAAAATTACCAGTTTCATCTAACTTCACCATCTCAAATTTTACACCAAAAAATATTATTTAAAAATAACTCATTTTTCCCACAAAGAAAAAAAATCAGTCGCCATCCCGTAGAAGAGGAATAAAATCGGAAGTTTTACCGCCTTCTGTTTTCCGCCTCCACCTTCCAATTCCAATTTTCAGCAAGGGTCCGATCTCAACTTTTAGCAACGGTCTGATTTCGCCCCTATCCGCCGAGCAGGATACTCCCAG